>JANIJG010023139.1:0-16107 GCA_024611175.1 Megaceryle torquata
AAAAGTATGAAATACTTTCGTTTTCATTGCATTTTTTTGAGGCTGTCATGGTCTAGAGAGCACCATTAAGGAACGTAGGCGACTTAGCACCAAAGAATCTAAATTGCTTTGTTTTCATTCCAGCAAGCTCAGTCTACATCCTAAATGTTTATAAAGAACATTCTTTGTGAAGCACAACATCAATTTCATCAGTACAAGACTTTCAATACTGAATTTTAAATTTGTAAGATAAGGTATGCTTCCTCAAAAAAAGTTCCATTTTTTTCCTGAGGGCATATTTTCTTTAGTTATTGAAATAAGTAAACATGCACCTTCTAAATATTTTGTGTAACATTCCTATTTTTTTGTCTATGTTTCTGAGTTGCTCAGATAACTACCAATAATTTCAAAACACATGATTTTAAAAGCATAACTAACAAAAACAAGGAAGAAAAATCCCTAAATATAAGCATAATATTGCATTTTAAATAATAATTTAATTTGGTACAAAATTGTGATGTTGATGGGAACTAATATCCTTTTCTAGTTTGTCCAGATAGTCCATGAATCAAATCTAAATACACTGTTTCTTATGCATAGTACACTTCTAATATATTAATTCCTGCAGCAATGTGCTTTAAAATAATAAACTAGTGAAAATAATCATTATTTATAGATGATCCATCTTGGAGAAAACAGTATACACAAGATGTTGATTTTGATATTTGTCTACATACTGACCTATAAATAATGCATATTTCCAATTATTTCAATATCTGAAGTAAGGAATATTAACCTTGTATAAAAAAACCACCACTGACAAGTTGTGCTCTAGATTCGTATATTGAAAAATCAAATCTTTATATTTAGCAATTGTTCTAAACTCACTGGCAATGTCACCATGTTTTGAAATTTGCCAAAGAAAAAAACAAGAATTAAACTGTGAAAAGTGGTTTTGAGAAAATTAGGTTGTGTGAAGTTCTGGTAAGACTGTCTACTGATTCCAACTGATCGGCAGCTCTTCAAATAGACAAGCAGTTTGACTGTTCTCAGGAAATAATCCATACAACCTTTTACTTAGGAAGTGAGTTTGTACAGTTTGTAGAACTGGAGTATCACTTCAGAAAAAATTATATTCATGACCCCCCAAATTTGACATTGCTCATGAAAGATGAAAAAACAATTTTTTATTTCCTTCCCTCAGGTGAAAAGCCTCATTTATACATTTTGAGAACAGATCTGAGTTACTTGTGCTTAATGGCTGTGGTCCATGTATTTCTGTGTGGAAAACAACTTTTCCATCTAATTAAAATCTTTTAGATTTCAAAGGGAAATCAGGCTGTAAAATCAAAATATCTCTTAAGTCAAAAGAACATTTAAAATTCATTGGAATATTTTTTCATTCCTAGCACACAGTTTAAACAAAACAGACAAATCTATTTAGCTTGTGTCAGAGAAACATAAATAAAATCTAGAAAATACTGTATTTCATTTAGAAAATATCACCACAAAAAACTGCATGTGAGGAAAAATGTCAAAAGGCATTCCAACAGTGAACTTTTTTTTTTCTTGAAAAGCAGAGTTTTTGTCAACTTTGTCAAAAAATTGCCACCTTTTTGTTAGGTTTGTACCTTGGTAAGCAAGTACCACCAAGCAAAACCCAGGGGTTTTTTGCATTGACTACATTCTGGTCCTCATGTGATGACTTTCCTGGTGTCAGTTGCATGCGTGGCAGGGTGACAATCGAAAATACCATCATCACAGTCAGAATTAGTAGCCAGGTTGGTTGGCAGTCTCTCAGGAGAGAGAACAGAAAGTGAATCAGCTTTGTAGTTAAGCACCAGTTTTATTGAGGAAAGATTTTGTTATCAAATGGGTGTACTTCAGTCAAGTATTAACAGGAAAGCTGATGCCACAGCTGACTGCCTTTAAATGTGTGTGTGTTTCAGCAGACTCCTAGACCTCCTAGACTCTCCAAGTATAGACATACCTTTTTCCACAAAAAATACAATTGACTTGAAAAAGCACATAATTGAGTTACACAGACACAGGCTAACATCCAGCTCTTAAGTCTATATTAAGTCAAAGATTTGGTCTCAATAATCTATTCTTTCAGGATTTCACCAAAAATATAATTTCCAGACTGTACTGGGAAAAAAGAAATTGGCTAAAATGTAAAATAAAAGTGTCTCTTGTTCCCTTCAGAGTCCTTTCACTCATCTCCTTGGTTAAAGTTCTTTCAGTGCCTGTTAATTAATTGCTGTGATTGAGGTCAAGTTTGAAGATGATATGAGGTTAATTTTAGACTCTCTCGAGTGCAGACTAAGAAACTCATTACTGCTACTGATGCTTAAGTGTCTAGTTAGGTAGACCTATAATATCTCAGCATCTCAATGATATTGACCTTTCTGTAAAGAAGTACTGCCTTGGCCTGTGTCATAGAGGTCTGCTCCTAGCACCTTTTTAATTTCTTTGATACTGTTGCCAGATTGTAAATCACAAGTGAGAGCTCAGGGTTTCTAATTAGTCTGATGTTCTCCAAGGAGGCTAGCGAATATAATGTAGTAACACATGTAACTTACCACTGCTGAAAGTGCTCTTAGCAGAAAACCATTTAAAAAGAAAATGAAAAACTGAAAAATTGTGCTGTGCTCAGTCCATGCTCACTATCAACAGGCTTACTAGAAATCATATGAAGAGTCTTGATTGCTGGCCAGCAAGAATCTCACTGATTTTAAGTTAAATTTATACTTGGTATTATAAGGGAAGTTTATACTTAATTTATAATCTGTGTTTGTATTATAAACACACCACAACAAGTTTGAAATTGTTACACACTACCCTGCATCCACTGCTTACAAAGTGACACACTGTAAGAGCAACTTCTGACATCATCTGTACCGGAGCTAGAAAGCAAAGAGAAACTATGCAGGGCACTGGTCACTAAAGTTTGCTCATTCCCCTGAAAATCACAGCCCATTCCTAAGCTGTATTTATTAAAACAAACATTTGTCTTTATTTCCTGTAGTAGACTGCATACATACAACTATATAGCATGGTCAAAAATGCATAATTAATAATTAAGTTTAGCCCAAACTGGAATATCTTGTCTTCACTAAACTTACATTACACCTTGATGACCAAGTTTCTTTTCAACATTTACATCAGCTATAAACAAGGAATTCAAATGTTTATAAAACATCAAAATAAAATGGAATTATATTTAGTAGTCTAATTATTTTTCACCTTCTTTTACCTTATATTTTAATCTCTTTAGACATAGTATATACTAGAGGATGTCTTCAATTTTCCTTTTCAAATATGCTTGTGTTTAAAGAGAAAATAAAAGCACAGAACCTTTTAGAAGGAAGGAAGGAATGCAGGCCATCCTAAAACAGAGTTTCATCATCATTAAGATGCCTCAGCATCACTAAGAATTTTATGTCTCCACATGAAATTCACTGCATGAATAAATGGAATTCCAAATACCTATGACATTTCTTGGAGAAAAGACATTCTTGAAACATTCCTCCTCATTACTTAGGATTTATTTCTAAAGGTACAAATTTGTTTGTTGTGCAGAACAAAAGAAGCTTGTGTTGTGTTTTTAGGCTTGTGTTTGGTTGGTTTTTTGGTTGTTTTTTGTTTTTTTCCCCGCAAGATTGGCTTTGAACATATGCCTCTATTTAAATCTGTATCTTTTTTCTTAATACTTATCTGCCTCAGTGAGAACTGCATTAGAGGAAACCCAAATTGAACTCCCTTATCAAAAGGCAAATAACTGGGTACTTCAGAGTACTCATTTAGCTACATTTACAATACAGTGGTGGAAAAAAAATAATCTAATACTACTGATAGTAAAAGAAGTAAACTGAAATTAAATTTGATTCTGGCAGTCCAATGGACACCAGCAACACAGTCACAGAATAAAGAAGCTCCTTTTTAAAAGAACTGATTCTTAGGTAATCAGATACAGATAAATTATTTATGATGAACACAGTAGTGGTTATCCACTCTGTTAAAGTTCCATTACTTCATTTGTTGATATGGTAGCTACATACACTGCAGTGAAGACAGCAAGAGGTATTTGCCACTAGAAAATCAAAACAAGAAAATCCAATATTAATAGACCAAAATCATTTAGTCCCCATCCCCCGACATATGCCATTCACCTCCACAGTAAGTGAATCTGAAACGAGGTGTCAATCTGGGATGCACCAGAAAAAGGCAGAGATATTCTCTAGCATCATCTCAACTGAATATACAAATGGCCACATCACTGCATCATCACTCCTGATCCTGTCCATTTATTAGTGCCACACAGGGGACAAGACCTTCACTGTTACAGGCGTGACAAAGAGCTTAATGGTTTTATTTCTATTGTGGGGCAAACAAACAATATTTCTTTCAGAGTTAATCCACCAGGACATTGCTTCCCTACTCCCAGAACTGCTTTTCTTCTCTGCCTGTTCAAGACCACCTCTGCTGGCTGCTTTTGCATTTGTAATGTGATCAGGAGCAGCTGAATGGTTCTGAAGTCAGTTCCTTGGGTGCTTTTAGTAACCAGGTGTTGCTTCAGTTCATGGGGCAGTTCTGGAGTGTGCTGAGAACTCTTAGCTCCAGAAAGGTATGTAAGGCTCTGAACAAACTCCTCATCTTCCGAACAGCTTAGACAGCTCTGGTGGGGGATGTCTGATCCAGGGCACCAGACAAAACTTACTTTAAAGTAAATTGTGAATTGAATGTGGAAGAGTTTTAAGGATCTCAGCACAAATCAACTTAATCTACTCACCTTCCCCTACACCACCTAATTGTTAACATGGACACAGCCATTACAGCAACATTGAATTCCTACCAGAAATCTCTTAAAGAAATCAAAGTTCACTTTCTCTTGATAGTCTCACCAGAGTTACAGGAATATATTTTATATTACAAAGAAATAACAGAAGGATCATTTGGTTTTACTGTCCTGCAACATTAAGGTATACATGTACACAAGCTCTTGTTAATGCATATTTAGGGTCCCATTACACAGCTTCTATTTACAAAAGCAATCCTTATCCCTGTATCAGAGAGGTCACTCGCAAAGCTTACAGAAATTAAATTACTTGAGTTTATTATAACTAGTACTCATGAAGATTAGTTTTTCATTTAGTTACTTTTTTAAATGTTAATTAACTCCAATATACAAAGTCACGAGAGAATGAAAAATTCTCCTACAAGCAGTTTACAGTCAGAAGCAACAATTTGGATCCCATTGGTTTCCATTTCAAAAGTGATTATTTTGCAGCTTTACTGCAAATTGCTACTTTGCAACAACAAAGCTGAACATTTGCACTTCTTTTGAAGTGCAGTTGTGAAAACAGAACTGAAAAGAGACTGTTCACAGCTGCTCAGCTTTTCTTTTTGCTCACCATTTTGAGGGGCAGATGAAAGCCAAGGAGACTGCCTGGATGTTGTAAAGTGCTGTGGAATGGGAATGACAGAACAGGGAGCTCCAATCTGCCAGCCAAAATCTGTTGAAACGCTGAGCTGTAAGCATGACTGTATGGCAGCTGTGCTACCCGTGAAGAGCTGGCCAGCAATACCAGTTCTGCCTCTGCTTAGAAGCGTGGCCTTCAGCCCTGACACTGCCCTGCCACCTGGCTTAGCACCCAGCTAGCAGTGCATCCATAGGCAAATTTCCAATATCAAGCAGAGGCAGGCACCCCAGCCATCTCAAGGAAACCTTAGACTACCCTATTTATATATAAATATACATATATCAGTATTTCTTATGACAGTGTTACAGGTTGCACCTTTGCAGGCAAGCTTTCTAGATATCCCTTAACTCCAGCTGAACCTCCTCTGTGCAAAGAGGAGAGCAATCAAACTCTTCCCTGTAAGCCTGCTTCCCATCTCTAATAACCAAGAAGAGTAAGGCAGGGCTCATCTATTCCCTAACTCTTTTGCGACTCCTACCCTCCCTAAGAAAGGTTTATATACCATTCCCTGACATCAAAACATTGCATTCAGTGGACATGTTTGTATATCGAATTTAAACACATATGTAAAGCTGCCTCTTCAGGATCCAGATGCAAGATGCCACCTGAAAAAAACACCCCAAAAAACCAAAACTGTAGTTTCAGGGGACATGAAGTTGGATCTTGTACATTGACCAGTTCACTATTATGAATTGTTTCCAAGAGAAACCATACACATCCAGGCTCTAATTGTGCAGCTGATTCACAGCAGCTACACAGCACTCCTCTGTTTTCAGCATCAACTGCTGTCCCAGAAACATTCCAATGCTGAACAAGCAGTGAGATGACAGTACAAAGCATAGTTTTGGCCTTTGTTTCATTTTAGCTTCAATATCATAATCTCCAATAGTAACACAAGATGTCTTACTTATTCTTCACTGGAAAAAGTCAGGAAGCTGACTGTGGGCACAGTTATTTTTTCTTGAAACATGAGCTCATTCCCAGTCAATATCTTTACCTGTGATACTTTCCCTGTTGCTGATAGTTGTTGAGATTGAACTGGTGCTGATACCAGAATGGTTCACCTAGCCCTCAACCTGCTCTCTGTCACAGGAAGGAGGCTAGAAGTCACTGAAGAAGGCTACAAACCAGCATTATCCTGCCACGGATCCCAAAGGATGAACATCTCTGCCTGAGAGCAATTACTGCCCTAAAGAAATCTGAAATGTGGGGCTAGAAAAATCTGAACTTTAAGAGGCATGACAAGAAAAGATACTGTATTGTAACACATTAAAATGGTCCTATAATCTGCTTCTAATTAAGAACACAGCAGTACATTATACATAAATGATTTTATATTTTTTGTGAACTATTTTGCAAGCTGCCTTTAATATCCTATGATTGGTAATGCACCTACACAATGATTTTTTTTTCCCCAAGAAGACAACCAAAGAAATCACCCTAAATAGGAAGGTCTAAATCTCAACTGTGAAAGTCTATAAAACTATTTTTATGTATCTGTAATTTGGTAGGAACTCCAATGGGCTGTGCTCTAACATAACTAAGGTCTATCTGGGGATGTGAGGAACTGAGAAGTGCAACCAAAATAGCAGAGGTTTAAGATCAGATTAGCAAGAATATAGGCTGTCCCAAATCTAATAATGCAGAAATACAGTGTGTAAGGACAATCCTGCCATATGAAACTTCCTTCCAAAATCAGTTATTAGGGTTGAAGAAGAATATACCTGCTTGGCACAGGTTCCCCAGAGAGGCTGTGGAGTCTTCCATCCTTGGAGATGCTTATAAAATCCATGTGGACATAGTCCTGGGCAACCAGCTCTAGGTGACCTTGCTTGAGCAGGGGAGTTGGACCAGATGATCTCCAGAGGTCCCTTCCAACCTCAACCATTCTGTGAAATATGTAGAAAGTGGAGGTATTAGTTTTGACATACATATATATTGAAGATTATATACTATTATTACTTGGTTACAAATTACATCCATTGACTTTATAATTTCTGTTCTTCTCTGTAAACTTTACTTCTTTAGTTTGTTGAATTTTTAAAAAACAAATTCAAGACATGAAACACCTCAGCAGCACAATCTAACAGCATGTCCTGTGTGCAGAATTAAAAATGCATGGAGGGTGGCAGTGAAAACTGCATGAAGAAGAAAAAAAGAATGTTAGCACTTTCAGCGATACTAGCTGCCCAGCTCTAACAGTCTGCCTTCCATAGAGGACAAGCATTCTATTTTCACAGGTAATAGTCTATGGTAATAGTTGCCCAACTATGATAACAGCCTTCAGTTGAGAAGCAAAGGCTACAAAAAGCAGCTGTTCTCACTGCATTAAAAAAAACCTTAAATGAAGAAAAATTAACCTCAGCTGTACTGGAAAATACAGGCAATTTTGAGCATTATTTTCTGTCAGTATAGCACAGTCTCTCATTCTGATTCTTGGATCCTACAGTAAAATTAACAGTACTGATTTCAGGGTGCTGCAGAATGCCTACCATGGTATGTTTTCATATTTAGCTACTGATAAAGCTTTCCAAAAGGAAAGGGCTCATAATCAAAACTATGAGAAAACTGTTCTCCTAAAACTGTGATATTTTGAGAGATGTAAGGTACATGATCATTAATCAGCAACATTTCTAATGAGCATTTATATTCTTTTGAATCATTTTACTATGCTGCTTTTATAAGTAAGTTTTTAAGTCCAGATTTTTTTTTTTTTTTTTATATTAGTGTAAACCAGAGGATAGAAAAGATGTTTTTAGTGTTGCTATATTAATTGCTGTTGTGCTGCACGTTTCTCCTTGGAATTGATAGAAGGTGACCAAAACTTAACATTAGATTCCTTCTAGAGTACAAAGGGTTCACTGACGGATGACAAAAACGATTAGAGGCATGAAAAGACTTCCCCAGTATGAAATTAGCATGCTAAGATTGAGATGTTTATATATGAGACAAATAAGAGAGGGCACACCAGAACTTTACAGAATAATGAACGTTATAAAAAAGAAAAATGGAGTGGAGATGCTTTTATTTGTCATGTCTTGTAATACAGGAAAGAATGGTTACCTCAATGGCTCTAAAAGCAACAAATTGAAGAGATAAAGGATTACTTTTTTCCTCCCTTAAACAACAGGTAGAGGTAAGGAGAAGATGAAATTTTATTCCATTAAGGAATATGAAATGTCAGACCTGAAGTTGAAAATGAAGAATATGAAACCTCTTAAGTAATAGCTTGGAAAAAAAAAGAAAATATTCTTCAGATAAATTGAAAAATCTGGCTTCCATTTCCATTTAACAAAAAGAACATAATTTTAAAACTGAACTTGTTTCTGAGCAAAAATGTAAATGTTTCACTCAAGAGAAATTGAAGCATTTTCATGAAAGAACTTTTTACTTGGGTTTTTTACATCATCAAATATATAGTATTTGATGTAATTGAGTTCTAGGGAAAACAGTTGGTTTTTCTTCTATCTAGAAAAAATATATCCACTATGTACTATTAAGATCAAAAGAAGAAATGTAAATAAGGCTGAGAGAGGTTTTTTGAATTAGTAATAATCAGGGGCTCTAGGTAAGAAAACAACAAGGCTTCTTAAATGTTTGTTAGCTCTGTCAGGTAATCCGACTAACTAGAATACTGAACTAATACTGCTAGCTGTTATTTTAGTTGATGCACATCTCAGTTCACAGCTTCTAGGTGTTTTCTATCATACACCCCACCCCCACCCCTGAATTATTCATTTTATAGTAAGGAAAAAAGGTGTAGGGCACAGTGCAAAACAGTACCTTGTGAGAAGAAAAGGTATCTTAAGGGCTATTAAAATTCAAGCTATGTAACTCATTCAGTAAACCTACTTTTCCATGTTTACATCACTTACTATTAAAATGAGAAAGTAACCTTAAAGACAGAAAATAAAAAATGAGATATGGCATTATGCAGCTTCACAGATTTTTACTTCCTGAAAATTTTCCCTGTGAAAAATTCAGAATTAAAAAAAAAAAAAGAAATAGAAAATCTACACATTCACATCTATTTTTCTTCTTTAGTGGTAAAAATAAATTTATTTAAAACAGTCCAAGTGAACTGCCTTGTTTTTTCAGCCTGAAAAATTTACCATTATTTTCAAATTTTCATTTTACTATTATTTTCAAATGGTCAAACGATTCTGTTTTATTTTGTGTAGAAGGAAAAGCCTTCCCTTGGCCAAAAATAATTTTTACCAACTGTTTCAACTGACAGCCAAACACAGAAACAAGCATTACATACCCAAGACTACAATTTTCTTCCACAACAAAATGTCTAATGCTCCCATTTAATGGTGTCATTAACAGCATGTTATGCCTTTTACTAAGTGTGGTTCCACTTTGTTTTGACTATCCTGTCATTATTAATTCATTTGGAATCTGCTGTAGTAATATTGATCATAATGAATTCATTTTATATTAATGTGCATGTCATACTCATTATCATGGGGATTTCTACTATAATTTTGCCTGAATGAAAACAAAACTAATTGTAAAAACAATTTGTTTGTTGTGATAATATATTAAAAGGGAAATAACCTGCCTCCATTTTTCACAGCACCAGGTCCATGGGTACTGTATCCCTCCACAGATTCTTTTAAATGTGTTTTCTTCTAATCACATTTGAGCTACCCTGGTAATCTACACATTAGGGCTTGCTTCTTCAAAAAGACCTAGTACAAACACTCAGTTCCTTACATACTCCCTTTTGACTTCAGTGGTGTCACTGATGCAAGATTAGAAAGCACAAGGACAAGTTGTAGGTATGACCACAGACTGTGTACCAGCAATCATTAGCAGCCCACAATTCAGTATGTAGAAAAAAAAAAAATCTGTCTCAGGTAAGGAAAGAAAAGATGTACTGAGTTTTATGCACAAAACCAATTAAAGAAGAAATAAACATTACTGAAATCATGGCATGTATTATGGAGAACTTAACCTTGTACCTTGCAAAGACATGCTGCCACAACTAAGCATGGGGGACACACCTACCTCATAACTGATGTTGCCTTTATACACTCTCTCCTTCACACAAAGTTAGAAAGGTTTTTATTAGAAGGAATGTCTAGAGATCTTCAGCCCAGCAACCTGCTGTGATCTTGTCATGTTAGGCCACTTAAGGCCAACTCTATCACTTCAGGCCAGTACTTTCCTATTAGCCCTTTACTCATACTGACATGAACAGACCTGCTTATAGCTGCAACTGTCATTAATGTGCATTTTGTCCTGTAATGGACAAGCAGTTTGACCTCTTGATTTTCATCGTCTTAGGTTTCTCTGTCCATACGGCTTGTTCAGTTCAAGCTGCCAGTTTCAGCTGTGAGTTTATCTCCCTTGCGTGGTGGACCATCATTGCCCAACAGAGGGCACACCCACAAGGGTAAAAACACATTTCCAAAAACTGGGGAGCATTCAGATGGCCAGTTCCTCCTTCAGCTACTTGCTGTAAAGGCTTTCTCTGACTTAACTAGCCACATTGTGAGCATGTTTAAGGTCCCAGTGCTATAAAATTATCTGCTTCTTAATTGAAGTAACGCCTCCGAAGCCAGAGGTGACTTCCCTGGAAAATTCATCTGAGGACTCCACATGAATTGTTCTTGGGAACACATAAGATTAACACATTGTCCAATGAGAAGACGACAACTTGAGTCCTCATGAAGATTTTGGATCTTAGGTTCACAAAAATAAGCAACTTTAAACAAGAGACAAGTGCTTAGACTTGTGAAAGAGATGAAATATACATTGCAGCCCCAATCAGTTTTTCTTCAAAATCAATCTATCTTAGGAACAGCTGTCCTTTGTAAAATAATTTTTGTGACAGCTATTTTTGCCATTATTTAAAAATTATTTGGATTGCTGAAGTTATTTATCCCCCACAGAGCTACCGTCAGGATGCGAACTCTTCTACGTGGAGTTGTTACAACACATAAGCATTAGGAGGATAAATTTACAGTTAAACAGATGTCATTAACATTGAAAATTTTCCTTCAATATAAAAGGCTCACAAGTTGTAGTACTATTTTAACAATTAACCACTAGAGAATTAAAGTGCATTTTAGAATCAAATCCCCGTCCAAATTCACTGGAGAAGCTGTATGTGTTTCCTATCGCCAGTAGTGGAAAAGTGACAGAAGCAGTGGCCTAATTCCTATGCAAACCTAGGTCCTATTGTCCTGAACATGTACAAGTGGAAAAGCACACACTCTGAATTCAAGAGCTTTGAAGATCAATGAAATTAAATTTATACCAAAAATAAATCACCAGGAAATCTGAAGTGGACCTTAGCAGAAAAAAAGACAGGGGTATTTATAATTGAAATGTAAAACAACAAAAAAAAAATCAAGAGCTTTATGAAAAAAATTAAGTTTGTCTTTAATTTATACTCTTTGTTAGGTTGGGCACATTTCTATGTAGTTATTTCAACCAGCATGAAAAACAATTCTGCCTCTTACTGCAAGCTGATAGTTTTATGTAAGACTGATTCTTATTTAACCTCTGGCTATCAAGCCTATTTACTATCAGTGTAATCTCCAAAAATAAAATGAAAATAATCAAGTAGGTGAACAAGTCAGTACCAACTACCAGCCATATCCAATGATGCATTTCACATACAGCCTAATATATCGTTGACATGCTCTTAGCCTCCTTGGTTCTACAGCAAAGTAATTTTTAGTCCCAACATAAACCAGCCCATACTGCATAGAAGCAATTACTCACGTTCAAGGGTCTGACCTCTGCTGTGTCAGAGTATGTATCTTGGACTGCAATTTTAACTGGTTTAGAGGAACCTTAATATTCAGAAAGCAGAAACTAGGTCTATGTGGAGAAAGACAATTCCCCTTCTTGGAAGATTTTGGTGGATTTTTTTAAGGTAGAAAACTGGGCTGCTCCCAACCAGCCTCCTTGTTCACATCAGGCAGGACAGACATTCATGAAATTCAAGGAAAAGCTAAAGGTTATAAATGTTAAACACTTCCATTAGAAAAATGTTACTTTTCTACAGGATAGACTGCAGCCGTCCTGGGTTTGGGCTATTCCTTAATCTCTGGTGTTACTCAAAAACCTCCATCTGAAACACTAAGTTCATCTATTTCCCAGTATGTCAAGAGCAGCCCTACAGCAAGTTACAGTGATGGTTATGTTTCTTCAATACAGCTCCTTGATATCCTTCGCTAATTTAATGATTCCCCCCAAGCTTTCAGTTTTTGCATAGCTTAGAGATACCTCACCCACTATCCACATCAGAAAGGGCAGCTCATGCTCACCCTAGAAGGCTGGTTGGTGTCCCCTATTCTTGGACAGCCAGTAGGTTCCAGAAGAAGCCAAAAGTGTGGATAACATATGAGACTATAAGCCTAGATTCTGTGTCAGGCACTCATCTGAATACTTAACACTTCAAAATGCTAGCCGTAACACTGAAAATATTTACTAGTTCAAAATAAGGTTTCCTTCAAATTCAGAACAAAATCTTAGTATTTCAGAATACTGCAGTAAAAGAAAAGCTTTGCAGTTTCAGTTCAGGTGGCCTACACAGCATGCTACTCCAGAGCTACAGAGGAGTTGCAGGTGTTTGCTATCACATCTGTCTTGTGTGGCTAAGGACTTAAAACAAGCACAAGAGGAAAATCAGCCAAGTTTATGACTGGGGTTCTGGCATGCTTCCTCCAGGTCCACCTGTGTGCTGTCCAGATTGTGATAAACCAAAAGGCTTTCTGAAATTGCCATTTCAGTCTACAGACCAATTCAGGTTAAACAACAATCTCCTCATGTTTTTCCTAGCAAGGACTAAAGCACACTGGTGTGTTAGAACCAGAAAAGACCTCCCAAGCCAGGACCCTAAAAATGCACAGCTATTCAGTGTAATTAAGTCATTAGACCAGCTTGTCAAAGGAAGTATATGTTAATGACTACCTGGATACATTCCTGGTTTGTTTTTCAAAGCAATAAAGGGATGTGTTTCTAAAGGGTGAATTGAAGTTTTACCCCAAGTAACTGTGCCCAACAGAAATGATGAATGCTCAATTCACACAGTGAAATTCTATGGCTTACATTATGCAGAAGGTCAGACCAAATCTTCAAAGAGGTTTCTTTTTCTCTAAAAAAAAAAAATAAAAAATCAGTAATTCTGTTGGCCTCTGAGGCAAACAATAAAAGTGTGTGAGAAAAGCAAATACCTCTAACTTTTGAATGATTTATTTAAAAATTAGTCTATCTTCAGATGAATGCCTTTGCAAAGCTTTTAATGTGCAGTTTCTGAGATGTATATTAGAAGGGGAGAAAGAAACAAGTGGAAGCTGGGGAAACCAGTATTTTTGAGATTTTTGACATGAAAAATCCTTAAAATGGTAACAAAAACAAGAAAAAAAGCTGTGAAAGTGCTTGCATAATTCTTTTCAAGGAGATGAAACAGTTCCCCAAACAACTGTCAAATTTTAATTTAATCATCAAAGTTGTTACCATACAATATTGTAATATGAACACAAATGTCTGTGTAGTATTAATACCTATAAGTGTGGGTCAAAGTAAAATATTTTGGATTAAGTATCAGAATCAACAGAAAGCTATTTCTACTGCACACTTCAGATATTTTGGTTTATATAAGGTACTGAATGCCTGCCTTTTTCCCTAACAGAAAGGACTACAGAATTTCCTTCAATCCTATGGAGCTTTCAATTCAATTTAGATCCAGCTTGTTAAGGAAGGCATACAGACATAATTACGCTGTACTATCCACTATTGCTTTTTTCTTGTTGCAATTGATGTTTCCTGGATAAATTCACGTCATAGTCTATGGCAAACCCAATTAACATTCAAAAGACAGAAAAAGAATGTTTAGTCATCAAATACATTTTCTAAAACAGTCCGGTGCACTAGCTGTGTATATTTAATGTTAAAATTCCTTTGTTGCCTTCTCTTGTTCTCCTCTCTTATCGTTGCGTGTACCAAGCCTGTAAGGAAAATGTGGCATAGTCTGATAAATGCTAAAATGTTAAATATTAAAAATTACATTTGTCAGCTATATTAGATTTCTCAGGTCTTACATGGCAAAGAATGAACATGGCCCCACAGGAATCCTTTCTGGTGACAGAGGCTGCAAAGATGGGCGCACAGGATGTCTCATACTCAACCGTTCCTTCGGCAGTGGTCATACAACCGTGATACATTTTTCTGTGATGTTTTGAAGCCAAGGTCCTGAAGAAAGCTTTTCACAGACAGCACTCGCAAACTCGAGTAGATTCTCACTCTTAAATCAAGACCTCAATTTTAGGATTTAAAGTTCATACTGTGTCTGCTGAGTGGAGTTTGACTGAGAATCATGTACTTTATCCTATTTCAATCCCTTATTTCCTATAATGGAAAGTTTGTCCCAAAAATATTATCCAGCCACGAAGGAACTGAAGTCACGTACAAATAAAGTAACATCTTTTGTAATTTGTTCCCTTGACAAATGATTTTTTCACTATCTTCCACTTCAGTTGACATTTGGTTCATTATTTCACTTTGTACTACAGTTTGAGTTATTTATTTATTTTCAATTTATTTTTGTGGCTTAAGAACATAAGTTAACAGGAAAATAAAATGAAAAGAAGCATCTTTTATACATTGCTGACTGAGATATTGTAATATGACGATGTGAATGCAGCTAAAACTAATAAGATTAGGCTCAAGTGACTGACTAGGTCAAAATGTAAACTTTATTTTCTATTTATGCCATAACAATAGAATGGGCTGAGAAAACCTTAAAGGAAAAAGAAGAAAAGCAGCATGTTAATCACCAAAGCCTTACAGTAATCCCCAGGGCTTATTAGCTTTCAGTCACTTTCTGAATCATTTGACTTCTTCTAATAAGATTAAGCCAGGCTTTTTTTTGTTCTCATCATCATTCAAAAGGTCATATTGACTATTCACCTCTCTAACACTGTAATTCACAAGGACTTTAAATGAGCCATGGAACCAGCTTTAGATAAACCTCACCAACAACATCTGAGCCACATACAGGCAGTGAATTATTGCAGGCCATGTGATTGGTCATATTAGTGTCACTCGTTAAGACCCAATTCTAAACCCTTACCCATGTGAAATCACTACTTGTCTAACTCATGACTGAAGACAGATATGATTACTGATGAGAAGTGGTATTTTTAATATGCAAAAGCCAAGGATTACTGTTTCCTCTCCCTTAACCCTGTCATCCCAAATTTACCATTACTTATTTCCAACTGACTCAAATACAGCTCCTCAGAGTCAGTGACTAAAACAGAGATAGCTTGCCCATCAGAAAGCTCTGTGTCTCCTGGTACCTTTGATGAAAGTAACTCTGCTGAAAGTGAGCTTTCACAACTCAGTGACTGGCATTTCTGTAAACGTCTCTACAAATATTCTCAGGAAGGTCACTTCACTTAATTGATGTTCCTGCTCTTGTTGTTATGTGAATTTTGGGGTCCAACATGGACCCTTTTTCTTTTCTTAGAGGAGGTATGCACCTCAGTGAGACACTCCTGAAATCGTTCAAAACTCACTTTTTCTTTTCCCTTTCTCCTATTTCTTAATAGCAATAAATAGACTGCTATTACCTAATCTTATCCAGCTAGGATCTTAGAAAACAAGATATGACTCCCCACAG
>JANIJG010023139.1:20432-63064 GCA_024611175.1 Megaceryle torquata
CAGGTCATCGATAAAGATATTAAACAAGACTGGTCCCAAAACTGAGCCCTGAGGGACACTGCTTGTGACTGGTCACCAATTGGACTTAACTCCATTTACCACCACTCTCTGGGCCCGGCCATTCCTTCTCCCAGTGATGTTTTCCTGTCCTGAGCACTCAGCAGCATGCAGTAGCACTCCTACCCAGGGGAAGACTTGTCATGCAAGGACTTGGCAGAAACTCCGCATTTCTCACAGCAAAAGTACTCATCCATTCCCTTGAATTTGGAACACAAAATAAAGGTGTGGTCAGTGCCCTGACAAACAGCCACGTTAGGTAAATGGTCACTGTCTTTGACTGAAAGCTTTTTCTTAGACATGCTTCTGCAACAGCGGACTCTTCTGAAAGCTCACCGCATCTAACCAAGACTACCTGGAAAGCAGCACAGATGCAGTTCTCCCCTTGGGACTGGAAACAAAACAACCTGTATCAGCTCTCAGCTACATCACATAATGCATCTTAGATTTATGGCATTGACAATGAGGGCAAAAGTTTTCGAGCCTTAGATGCAAAACATTCCTTCTCTTTGGGATGTCACACCTAAGGAACACACTTCAATACGCATACTGTCCCAAGGCATTACAGTCTCTTACTATTTATAAAATGGAAGTGTTAGTAATAACCTACCCTACCTACTTGAGTATAACGGAGACCCCAAAACCTTTCTCTTCTCTCCCTTATCACCTCTGCCTCCAAAGTGGAGAGAGAGGGTGCTATATTTCTACAAGGAAGAAGACTGTTCTCATACCTGCTGCACCCTCCTTTCATCGGGATGCAGTAAAAATTATGATCCCAGCTTTATTCTAAGCATGTGTTACATCATTAGGGATATATGAATGCCTGAAGATTATTTTAACTTACAAATGAGAGAAAATAAAATACTGAAAAATTAATCACTAAAGATTCAGAGGACAGAGAAATCAATATGAAACTCAGTGTTGCACACAAAAATACAGACAGCTGAAAAGTACCACAAGTGGAAACCATTACAATTGTTTTACTATCTGTAGTGGTATTTTTTTTTTTTATGGTAACAACAGAAATTCCAAGCTATGTGCCCTCTCTGCTAAGGGTTTTTAAATACAATATCTTTATGGGGAAAAGAACAAATGCCACAGTAAGAGGAAACAGTGAAATAATAAACATTTGCTTTTAGTGAGACACCATTTAAAACTGAACCTTTATTAGTCGAAAAAGTCAGGACTCATTAGTTATGTTCTGCCAACTTCAATGAAAATATTGTCTAATCATTTATTTGGGAAATGAGCAGTAATCTACCAGGCACCACCACATCTTGGACCAAAAGCTTAAGAGGGACAGGAAAAATGCAGTTCCTAACAACCACAACTCCAGGTGGCGGAGTTATCTCAAAGAGTAAATCTCATCAGTGGCTAAGGAGACACTGTAATTACCACAAAACAAACAAAGACAATTTCCAAGCCATAAAAGTTAACATGGCTATAAAAGCCTCTATATTTACAAAGGGGAGAAACAGAGAGAGTTATAAAGGAAAGCCAAAGGGAGTATCTAACAAATTACACTTCAATTTTCATCCTAATGGTAATCAGTTACAATAACACTGGGGTTATTTAAACCTCTAAATAGTGCTGTCATTTCAAACTGTCTTGGTACATTCAGATTATGTACAATAAAATATTTTCCATCTGACTATTTCTGTTTAAGTATGCTGCAGCTGTCAGTATTGGAACAAGGTGCTCTTTGCCTCTGTATGCTCTATTTCAATACAGATTTCTACTGTAGCTCTGCACACCACTTTCCCAAATACACTAGCCTTACGTATTCCAATAAAAGACAGAACTAATAGAAGAAATCCTTTGTTTCCACTCTGATGGGAAAACAAACAAACAAACAAACAAACCACAAAACAACAACAACACAACAAAAACAAGGACAGGGTTTATGAAACACTTGTTTATCTAACTCAGCATGACCAAAAGAATTCAACATAAGTAAACCACCAAAAATTAGGAAAAAAGGTTAGATTGAATGTGAGAGCGTTACACTTATTTTAAAAGTATCTTTCGAAGTATCCAGATATCTGAAAAGTTGTGGATATACTTTGGTTTGATTCCCAAGTTTAATTTTACTTAAAGACTAAAGTTTCAGAATATATTGATTTTCAATAGGCTAAAATACAATAATATAAATTTTGATTCATTTTCCAAGGAGCTTTGAAATTTAGCGGCTCAGTTGACATGGCAGTTTGACTGGAAAAGGATACTGCTTGCAATAGGGAAAGATACCTTAAGTAGCAGAGCAGCATGACTTTCAAAACAGTCAAATACCAAAATCATAGACAAGAGAGAGAACTTTGCAAGTCTTTCTGTGCTTGTTCCTTTTCTCTGCAGTTCACTTCATTACTACGTGATTTTTGATGTTACATTAAAAACAACAACTGGGTATTTCCTGGGCACTGAAGTCCTTACTCTCTCCCTCTCTTTTTCTTCTAGTCTCCAAGATACAGGGTTATTTGGTAGACTAGAACTATTAAAAAACATACCTGAAAGTAAGTTTTTAATGTGCTGGTGAATTTCAGCAATGTGAAGGAGGCTCAATGCCATTTTCATTTTCCTGTTTTTCAAGGAATTTTCCTACTTTAGCTTTATTAATAATACTTGTGTTTATTTTATGCTTTACCTGCTTTATTGTTTAAAATCATATAATACTAAACTATTTGAGGAGGGTTTTTCTACTATTAATTGTGAGGGTAAAACAAAAGCTCCTGTTCACATGGGTTTAATTTCATACTCATTTTGGTTGCAGAGGAAACTTAGTGTATTGCCTAGGTATGGAGAAAACCAGACTCTTTATCCTCTGTAGTTGTTCATGCTTCTTTTGCTGCCTTTTCCCTGACGTACTGGTAGGCACATTGATGTTTTCTCCTTTTCTTCCACAGGGTGTGTGTGTCTGTGAATAAAAATCTTGCTGGTTCCCATGATACCCACTGACTTCAGCATGTTTTGATCCAGCTAAATACAAAACTATGTATTACAACTATTTTGCTATGTTTTCTAATGTCTTCGTGTAGAAGTTCGAAAGAACTTCTCTACTAATAATCTATTTGTAACAGATGCATACTTACTGGGTGATTGCAGATGTCAATGTCCTGCTGAAAGGAAAACAACTCTGCAACATCCCAACTCCAGGAAAAGCTGAAAGGTGTCCTCATTAGACACCACAGTATCCTCAGAAGTACAAGGCACGGCAAATCCCAGCTGCAGAAGTTCCTCAGGCAGCACTGCAACACCACAGTCCACCAACTGTGAGCCAGGAAACAGTATGATTTCCCTTATTTCCCTATGTGAAAAAAAATCACTAGTCTATCATTTCCATTGGTTGTCTTTATATATCCACATGTATATAAATACATAAAATAATATTGCTTGCATGAATTTTACATATATTACATACTTTTTAGAAACTGACGCAATCCTTCCTCAGTAGCTTCTAGCTCAGAGGATGCTTGTAGAAAAACTAGATACCAAAAAATTCTTTAGATTGTGAACATATAACGCACAAGTGATTTAAGGTGTATTTCTGATTATTTTGTTCAAATTAATAACTGAAGAACTCCAGATATGCATATTCACTTCAGGGAAGACTGAGAATGGTTTTTTTTTTTGCTAGCTTTTCTAACAAAGCCATAAACAGAAACAGCTCCAAATTATATATTGGATCATTCTAAGTGAGAGTTTACACTCCATAGGTGATACTAGAAGAATGATATTACTGTCTGCTACACACACTTTTCAGTGAGACTAGCTGACTTTTCTGCATTGTTTTGTTTAGAAATACAGAAAACCATTTTAATCTTCTCTTACCTCCTAGCAGATAAATTCATTCTATATTAAAATTCTTGCAGGGACTAAAACCTTTTGGCAGTAAACTGTCTGTATGACTTCAAGTTTAGGTAGACATTCCTCTGATAATTATGATTCTAAATCTTTGCTTTTCACAGCTATGTTTTATCTATTTTGCTGAAGCAGTAGATACAAGGCAGCCTGATCCCAAACAGTAAAGGCATTTACTTTGGAGTACCGTCCAAAAGGTTAATTATTTGAGGACTGAAGTTTGTACAAGAACACAGATGTCTACAGCATAGTACTTTAAATATTTTCAGAAGGATGACTATGTGGCTTTCAGAGTGAACACTGTATGTGCTAACATGTCTCTTTAGTGACCCTAATTAAGCAAGCTTCAGTGTATATCGATCTAAATATTCCAAATTAGCTTCCTACCTACTTTACGGCTGTCCAATTAAAATAACATTTCAGCTTATTCTAAGTAACAGCATCTGCTTTTAAAATAAAGATTTCATGGTAAATGAGGAGTTATGCAAATTACTATCCACATTTTTAGTGATTTTTTTGTTTGTTTGTTTGGGTTTTAATCTAGCTTGTCCCTTAACCACACCAAATTCTTCCCCGTTGATTTTAATTGATGGTTCTATCTTCTAATTATCTTACTTCAATAGAGTCCAGGTTGGACTTGTAATATAATTTCATTATTTGTTTTTAATTAGGACAATTACTGGCAATTGACCTCGATTTAGCAGCTTTTAAATTAAATGTAGTTGTCTCTGCTGTTTGGTTTATTAGGCAAGAAGCAGTAAAGCCTTTTGTTGCCTCCCTTCAGGCTCAGCCCTCACACCCATGCTGGGCAGCTTCCTTGGCACTCGTTCATCCTCCCCGCAGAGCCGCAGCTTTAAGCGCCCTGGGAAAGGGCTGTAGCCCTTGTTAGGGAGAGCTATCCCTCGTTTAACTCTCCCTTGCAGCCAATCGATTCGTCAGATCAGAGGCCCCTCTTTTGTAAGAGTCCCTCTGAACTGCTGCTGACAGGGTTCAGCCAGGGTCATCTGCCTTATAAATCAAAGGCAAAGACAACATAAAGGAGAGGGCTAAGGATTAGCACAAGCAATGAATAGAAACATGTTTGATATAATCATCTTCCAGGTTTTTCTATGCCAACTCCCTCCAACTACTCTCTCCATGACATTTAGATTAATTTGAAAAGTTTAAAAAAAGGAAAGACAAAATGGGCTTAGAAACCATTTATATCTAGACAGCTGGAAGACTGGCAAGTGAAATCACAGTGGTCCGCAAACAGCAAAACTTCAGAAAGATTAAAGGCTATCAACTTCTGCTGTAAGATATCAATACTGATAGACCCAAAACTGTATTAAGGACCGAAATACAATCTGAACTGTAATGATACAGGTTTGGATGCCTCTTTTTCAACAAGCCAAATAATGTAAACATGGATAGAAGACACAATTTAGGGGATACTAAACTATTCTACGGTTGTAAAGCCAAGTCTTGCTGTGTTTAAGCCCTGTACCCTATACATCAGAAATTGCAAACTCACCCATATAAAAAACTTGAAAAGATTCAGTGTATGTGTTCATAATTGTCAGTACTTTCTGACAGTACTTGCTAATGTGAACCTGTGAATTCAACAGACATACAGGACAAAATACTTTATTGACTGTCTAAAAGCACTGGACCACAGGTGTAAATTAAGGCTTGACCTAAGGCTTACTCATATTGATAAAGTCACTCTATTAAATTTACTGGATTATGACTAAAGTCATGTAAGAGCACATGAAACAGAGCACTCTGATTTCCTGCAGGTAGCTCACATGGTACCCTATTGTTTTACAAGAAACACACTGGCCCCAGCAACCTGTCTCTGGAACACAAGAAATTGCCCAGGTATTTTCTCCAAAACTTCTCTTTAAAGGAAGTTTTCTTTAGCAAGGCACATTCTGGAATTATTTTACCCACTGTGCTGTATTGCTGAGAGTCCTGCCACACCGTTTGTTTGCAGGGCCTGTGCACACATCTGCAATGAGCCTTGATGAAACAATAGGCTTCACTGTTTCCCAATCTCACATTATATTCTATTTCCTAATATAGAAAAAGCTGGCAAAAAGGTCAGCTCCTGTACATCAGAGGAAAGCAAATGTCAGGTCACAGAGAAGCAGGGGACTCCAAGAAGCTGCTGGCTGATGGGCTTGCATGATTTGGGAAGCATAAAAGGGCAACATCTTTAAGAACAGTTCACAGCTAGGGTTTACACAGCGGCACCTGCAAAGCCATTTCCATAGAGTTCACTGTGCACTGTGACCAAATATAATTTGTTCTGCTGAGATGAGTCTCTTCCCATGGTCAGCTGGCATTTTCCTGTAGCTAACTGGAATACCCAGCCCACTGGCCTGGAACTAAAAGCAGTACAATAGGCTGCCACTGTTGCAGGAAGAACAACTTTTCACAATCCATTCAGTGACAGAAAGCAAAAGTGGCAATAATCCAAGGACAGTAAGGGAAGGGACATCTTAACTTCTCAGGATGAAACATAAAATAGCTCAGATGCCAAAGTATGTTGGGGCTGTTTGTAACAGAGATACCTCAACACACTAGACTCCACTGTGGTCAAAACTGCAAAATGCAAAATAAAGAAATCTCCAAGTACAGAGAAATTTTAAAATTAAAGCAAACAAGGACAGAACACACAGGAAAAATCTCAGACTGTGGAACTGTTACTCTTCCATGTATACTATAAATATGACATAAAACTAAACAGAAGAATAATTTTAGCTAACTACCTACACAGAAAAATAAACTTCCTAGTAATTCTGGTAGAGAAAAAAAATTAGGTATTCGATCCAACTTGATGCTGCTTTTCATTTCCCCTCAATAATTACCACTAGGAGACTACATAATGGGTGGCCACTCATGAAGTTCATCTCCACTGTAACATAAGAATGATCACTTATTATGATTTGTTTACAATGGAAGACTGACAATTACAGTAGCACAAGCTACATGGCACACAACTGAGAACTGGAAAAAACATGCTTTATTTCACCAATAGAAATGTTGGTTAGTAAAGCACACATATATATGTCCATCTTGATTCTGAAGGATAAGTGTATAAAAGATGTGTGATGTATTTGTAAAATGAAAAAAAATTACCTGAACTCTGGCAACAATCACCTTGATTCCAAAATCTTTATTTTCTAAGTGCTAAGCTCTACTGCAGCTAGAAACAGTGGGAGGTAGGCAAGCATCTAAGTCCAGACCAGCACATGGATTTACATTACATAATTGAATTCAAATTTGCTAATTACATGACTCTGAATGTTTTCTACATGTATGAAGTGACACAAAAAAGGAAACGCAGGAACTCAGTCTCTCTGTCTAGAGCAGATTACAGCAGCTCTCTACAAAATCTACTAAAGCTTTTTAAAGAGGGGCTGAAGACTGTTTAATATGTCTGATATTCTGAGAACTAGTGGTAGGATCTGTCATCACATACCACCTCATTCTGTGCAAACAGAAGTTAGAGTTATCAGTGATAAGAGTATTTGCAATAGTGTGCATGGTTCTGCAACTAAGTGCATTTGCAGGGAGGTCACAAGGAGGAAGAAGGTGTCTAGGATGAAGTCTACAATATCATTACCTATTGTTAATTTCCTTCAAAGAATTTTCAAAAAATATCTGGTCTTCTACACTGAGGCATTGCTTTGACTGACTTTTTGCACAATGGAGGTTAAAACAAACAAACAAAAAAAAGAGGCCATACAGTACTTAAAATCATCAGAAAGTTTTTTTGTCTTAGTTTCAATAGGTAACAAATGACAAGAACCTCTCTAACCTTTATCCAGACCAATACATTAAAAAAGCTAATTCTCCATTGCTCCCTCATTCCTCACAACCAAAAAGATTTTACCAAACATATCCACCAAAAATGTTCTACATTACATCCACCCTATGCAACAGGATTTAGATAAAGTTCAATCTACCACAGATATAGGTACTATTTTAACTACAGAAATGCCCCACTTGAAAGAAAAAGCAGCAAAAAGCAACTACTTCTATTTTGAGACAAGGGAAAATGCATCCCTAAGATGTTTTTATCAGTAGATGCTTTTACATCCGTGAATGTTGCATTTTCACATTGCTGCTTCTCTTCAAGCTTAAGTGGAGAAACTATGCTTTTGCCCAGCAAGGGGTAATACTGGAAAAAGATATTTAGAAAATTGAATGGAAGTGAGGGAGTGGTTTGTGTCCTTTTTGTAAAGGAAGTATTTATCAGTTGTTTTATCTCCTCCTAATTTAAAAGGGGCTCCCAACTAGGTCTGGTACTAATTTTTTGTAGTGTTCTGTCTCACACAAAAGTAGAAATATTGGCCAGGAACTACAAATGACCCTGTTTGTTTAAAAATCATAGAACCTAAAGAAAACAACTGACACAACAAATCACTTCTAACAGCTGGTAAACAATCTCATTGGCAGAGTGCTGAATATCCCTATTCAAACAGAATAGCTTAAGTGTGAATTTACAGGCAAGCATATGAGTAGTTTATTTCTTTTTAACATAAATGTTATGAAGATAGAACAATTAAATGCTGAAATTCTAGTGCATGCAAAATCAGGGCACTTCTGAAAAGAAAATTAAAAACCCTTTTATTACTTGAGCTCATCCGTAAAACCAAGGATTTCACAACAGGATTTCTGACCCTTCTAAATTAATCAAAAGCCCAAATCCCCAAGTAAATGAAAAGAACAAATAAAACTGATCTCATCAACAACAACAAAAAAGTCCTGCTGAGATATAGCCTTGACTTCTGTTACAATTAGAAACTGTAAGGAATTAATCTCTAAACATTTCTGGTATTCCACTATAACCCATTAGTCAATTCTGTGTAGTGGTACCACAACAAAATCACAGTAGTCTTTTCTTCTTACAATGTAATGGCACTTTTGTAGCTCCTGGAAGAAAAATATAAAACTCCTTCGAAATCACCTCCTCCCCTCTTTCTTCCCTGAAAAACAAACTCCCAAAACCTTCACTTATCATTAGGAAGCAAATTCCCTTCCAAGCCTGAATCTCTGAAGAAAACCTCCACTGTGAGACAATAACCTTTTCATTGAGAAGAATGATTCAGAAAGACAGATTTCAATACTTGGTAACCAGCAGCTGGTCAGCTGACAGGATAGACACCCTCACAGTACACACACACAAAATACACACTTGATGCAACAGCAACCTGCATGTGACAGCACATTCATTTTTTAATACAAAATACTTAAGATATGGATGCTACATGCATATAACAAATTTCTTCTGGCATCAGTTAAGTGTGAAAATTATTATTTCAAGACCTGATTGAAGAATTAACATCAGCATTTGCTTAGGACCCACCAATAAATTGCATCTGAGAAGCAGCAGGGGTAACCTTGGGGAACAAGATTTTCAGATGTGTCTCTAGGACACTTACCATTGCATTATCTTGTCCTATACTGTTTTTAAAACACCATCACAACCACCACATTGGTGGCTTTTCAAGCATCTGCTGCAAACCGTTTCATCTCTCCATCTCCAAAATAAGTGGAGATCATTTTTTTTGAAGAATGAGCTTGGATCAACAGCAAAAGAGAAACAAATAATAGACTCCTTCTGAGCATACATTTCTTGCATAATCATGGCAAAGAACAAGAGAAAGTTATTCAGCAATTTAGTCCACATGCTGCCAGTAGGGGAGAAGGTAGAGAAATAAGTACCCAATTCCTGTTGACTTTTCTGTGCCTATTTCTACACGTTTGTGTAAATTACTTCCTCCAGATGATTCACCAAAAAGTACTAAAAAAAAAGGCTGAAATTAGGTTAAATGGCAATCATATTTTCTCTAACATTTAATAATATAATTGATCAATGATAATATATCCATCTCTATAGACATTGTACAATATAAAAATGATCACTCAACATCATTATTTTTGGGTTTGAATTCCAAAAATATTTGTGCACTTGTTTTTCAAAAGCTGGTTCCTTTCCAGTGCACAGTTCAGATTAAATGCCAGGGAAAATTAAAGATCTCGAAGACCTCATGAACATATGAACAGTTGCACCGCCAGGCATAATTGTTTTCCAATGCATAGCTGGCTGCCATTTAGCACATGCCCTGGTAGAAAAGGTCACTATTTAAAAATAAAAAAAATTTCCTCACATCTCCCATTAAAGCAAGCAGCCCATATGCTAGTCACAGTAACACGACAAAGCATTAATGTATTTTCTGAAACAAGTTGCCTTTACTTTCACTGTGTATAGTCGTACTTAAATTGTGAAGGTATTAATTAATCAGATCATACGTGAGAAGAAAATCAATACAGAAATGAACAGATGTAAGATATTCCTGACCATTAATCAACCACATCCTTATTCAAATTCGGTAATAGCTGATCTAGTAAAAATGTCAATTTACAAATATCATCTCAATACTTAACTTCCTCTCATTTTAAAGCACAGAAGAATAGGCAAGAACCTGTTTCACTGGATAACCCTGAAAATAGGTGAGTTTAAACTGGGTGCAATTTAGTAATACAGAGCATCACAGATTCCTCACAAGTCTGGGAACAGGTTATATGTTGCCTATAAAGGAAAAAGTGGGCATTGCCTCAAACCTGTTGTCACCCAGATGTCTTGGACGAATCAAGAATCAGGAATAAGCCACATACAACTATAGTGTTTAGATACTTCTATCACAAAAGCTTTATTAAATTAAATGTAGAGACTGATATAAAATGCAGTGTTCATAGGAAAAAAGAAACCTTACTGAGGGAAGGTAGGTTTTGACCTTAGCGAAGCAACAAGTTATTTACTAATTAGTTAAGTGGAAAAGATGATTCCTAGTAAAATAAAAACAACATTCACACATTTACAGAAGGGACACAACCTGTACTCCAGGACAGAGTAAGTCACACTGCCTCATCTCTATAAGGAAAGAATTTGAAGGACTCTGGACTGAAAATTTAATCTCGATTGTGTACAAGTCTGCCTGTAATTTTGTCAAGTACTTTGTTTCATCTCAGTTAAGTTCTGACCACTGCTTACCTGGAAGACTTGGGAGGATGGAGCCATCATTTAACAGGAATGGGTTACTGTGTCTTTGCTGTTGCAGTGAAAGAATGTTCAAGCCACATGCACACACCCCTGTCCCAAAACTGTTTTCCTGATCTTCCACTAACCCTTATTCTGGTCCCAAGGCAACACATTTAATGTAAATGTAGAGATGATAAAGCATCTGACACACTTAGAAGCAAAGGAGGCAATTTATGACATGAAGTGTAAAAAGGGACAAGGTGACTGGGAATGAAAACTGATGGGAACTGAAAAAGGGAAACTGGGAGTGTTGCGGTTGGCAGAAGATGGTAATTATGTGGGAAAGTGACCAGGATTGGAAACTGTCTGGATAGGGAAAAAACAGCAATATACATGAAAAGGCAGTACTAGAAAAAAAAACACTGAAATCATCTTGCCAAAAAGCCTGGGTTAAGGAGCTGAGTCAATATGGGAGAAATAGTTAAATATAAGAAGAAAGCACAAACAACTAGAAAAACAGGGATAATGATGTACAGATCTTAGAGCTAGGACAGAAAAGATAAGTAAGAAACCTGGGATGAGAGTATTAATTTTGTGCTTGAAAAGTATAACCCTATATTTTGTCTTGTGTTTGCCTACCACAGTATACCGTTTGCTACAACTCAGAGTTTAGCCCATATGAATGACACTTAACACTCTTTCTGTCACCAGATAACTGACTGATAATATGCGTTTAACATGTGTCTTAAATAATCCCAAGATCCAGTACAACCTCAGGGTCAAGGGCATATATTTGCTTTCCTGGTACAGAAGACACACAATAAATCTTTAAGACTTCTAAAAAGTGAACATCTATTTATACAACCTATATAAGAAAGCTTTGAGCTGCTACAATTCCTGTTTTGTTTTTCTTCCCCTTCCCCTTAATTTCTGTGACCTTTTCTGAAGTCTTCCAAAATTCATTCTCACTCCACACTTCTAACACCATGTGATGTACTTCAGTTTCCTTAATGAGCAAACAGAGATGAGAAGAATAGCAATGTGCTTAATGTTCAGCAGGAATTTATAACTACACCATCAAGTCAGTCATGACCTTATAAATTTCCATCAGTAGCTCTCCAGGGCTAGCTCCGAAGTATAATAGTGAAAGAATTCATATTCAAATACACTGTCTATTAAGTCATCTCCTTCAAATATTATTGCTACACTTGCTTAGCTATTACAGTTTACTGTTACTTATGTAATAAGTAAAAGACTATGAAGTTCAACAGTGAATCAAAAAGCTGAAGACAAAGTAATAAAATTTCCATTTTGTGTGAATACAATTTACTAACACCATAACCATGCTGCAACACATTTGCATTATTTGGATATGGCATTTCTGGACAACAGAGGCTCTCAGTTACTTCACTCCAGTCAAAGCAGAACAGAGGTGAAGAGGACAAAGGCCTGGGATAAAGCAAAGCAGTCCTGAGTCCAGTAGAATCAGGAGACAGTGAAAGAACTGCTTATTTCAGCCACAGCCAGAGCACAGGGGTCCTCTAGATACCTCTTCTCATTTCACCCAGTTACTCTAAATCAAGGACTCAGAAATCACTTCCCAAACAGCAGCAATACATTCATGGGTCCCATTCCCTTTACAAATCCTATAAATGCACTAATCATCAGCCCCTGTATGTATGATGCCTGACAGTTTCACTAGATTTGTGAATTAAATCTGGCTACAGAACAAGAAAGTTGTGATTTGTAGATAGAGAAATGTGTTATCAATAGACTATTGCTGTAACGAAAATTGAGCAAATCATTTTGCTTTAAAAACAAACAAATAAAACAACAAAAAGCAGGTAAAGCTACACCAGCTCTCAGAACAGTCCCTTGCTCCTTTAAAATAAATCATTCCACCTGGCCAAGAGCATAGCAGGCTGATCAAAAGTCCACCACATCACACTGCCTAACTGGTTTATTTCCAACACCTCTCCTCCAGAGAAAGAGAGCATCTTAGTTCAGCCAACGTAACTGTTGTGTTATGTGCTGGAAAGACTGAACCCTTTTTCCATCCCTTGCCCTGGGTGATCCCATGTCTAAAGCTCAACTTGAAACCTTTCTCCTTCTAAAGCTTTTAGGACATTTCTCATCATTCATTAAAATATTTTACATGCCGTCTGCCAAGTCAGCACCTGCCTTTGCTTTGCTTCCCCTAATTCACAGAATCATCATTAGCAAACCTCTGCTTTTTCCATTGGCAGCCACGGGTGTCTACACTCTGTGGGAAATCTATCAGCCCCTCTCCCTTCCCAAACTGTGTATCAGTCCAGTGGGACACAGAGTTACTGCTGAAAGCTGTGAAGTAATGGCAAAGGGACATCACAATGTCCCTGTGCAACAGGGCAGCTGTGTAAATCTCGGGCGTTTCTGCCCCTACATCTTGTACTTCTATTTTCAAAGCATTTTATGGTGTCTGCTCCTGAAGAAATCCTGCAGTGACTGATCTTCAATTAGGCACGGATAGTTAAACAAAGCTCATTTCATATCAGAGCAACTCCCCTGAGTCCATCCTGGCAGACTAGAAGTTATGAAATCAAAGACACACTCTGACAACAGTAAGCACATACCCTCATTTAGGGGCAGTGCACAAAATGCAGTCACCATGATGAAAATACATCACCAGGGGAACTGCCAGGCTCAGTACAGGGGTACTGCTTACCTGCCAGAGGAGCTGACCAGCTTGAGATACTGGTGACAGCCTCTGCCAGGCCCGACCTGGCCTTCACATGACAAGTATTGTTCCAGCTCTCCAGAGCCTCACGAGTTAGGCTTGGTGAAAGGCACTGCAAGATCATGCCAGCATCCTCTTGGACTTGAAACATTGTGATTCCTTGTGACTGTCAATAGGCTTTCTTATTAACTAAGAGTTAGCAAAAATTTATCTTTATTCCATTGAGAAGAAAAGTATGTATTTTTGCCAACTGCTACTGATTTTAAAAAATTAAGCATCACCGTGGAGTGATCCTCCTGAGTGGCTGCAGTGTTTCTTCTGCAGCCATGCTGGCTCAGGTAGCCCAGCTGTCTCACATGGGCAAAGAAACCCAGACACATACTACTTTCTTGCTCCTCCTGTTGGCAAACATGTCCTTCAGGAAGACAAGAGCCAGCACCCCTCTGCTCTCAGGGAAGCTGTTGCAGACCAGCTCCAGCTCCCTCTCACAGAGCACACAGGTCAGCACTCAATTTATCTGTTCTCAGTTCAGATACAATATTTTCCTAGGAAAGACAGGACACGGAGAAAGGAGACTACTCTTTTCTTCAAGGGCAGCTAATCCCATTTAACAGAGAAGCAACCACATGACATGAGGACACGGAGGGACGAGGAAGACAGAATTTATTTCAATCCAGGAAGCAGCAAACTCTGTGTTTCACTGACCTGGACCCAACTTTGAATGCAAGAGTATGGCTGAAATGGTGCTGCAGATTGGGTAGAAGTTATTCAGATAAATTATTTGCTTGATCTTGAAACTTCATTTTCTTTTTATTCAATCTCGGTCCCCATCCCTAATCAGTATTATTTTTTTTTATTTCAAACTTGAATTTTTCAACTTAAGATCTTTCTGATCTTTTTGAGAACCTCATTACTGAAAATTTAGGCCTTGTCAACTCAAACATCTGCCCCAGTCAGAGTCCATTTCCTATTTCTCCTTAGACAGTTTTTAACAAAAGATTTTCCCTTGATACTACTATTCAATTGCAACTTAAACTGGAATATATGTTTCTGGTATTCTGCAATAACATTAGGCATTAAAACATTAGGTCTTGTCACCCCAGATAGCTTCTATCAGGATTTTACTAAGAATTTACCACCTAAGAAAAAGTTGATTCCCTGTTTTTAGGCAAAAGGATACCCATCTTCCCCATCCGCTGTGCTCTTTGGATGCACTGTTTGTCACGATAACGTATGCTTGCCTTGTGCATTTTTCCCCTCCTGTTCCAAGTTATCTTGACAAATAATATGAAGTTTACACATCCCTTCTTATGATAGAAACCCATGATTACACATTGATTTTGTAACATGACAAAAAAAAAGCAACAAAAACAAACCAACAACACAAAGCCTTTTTCTTACTAATCTGTAGAGTCTAAAATCTTGCAATATAAACAAATGACAAATTTGGGGAAGTGCCATCTGCTGGGCAACAATACCCTTCTTTAGTGCCCTCTCTGAGGCCTCTCATCAACTTTCTGCCACTATATCATTATTCCATTATAACAGAACACTCCCATTCATATACCTGCGCCTTAGAAGTGAAAATACACTATAATGTGCATAATGATCATCTGGAAAAAAAATTACTACAAAACACAAACATTCTTTCTTAAAATAACCCTCTTCTGAATCCCATCTATGAATTCAATATAGAAGATAAAAGACAATTCTAACAAATGTCCCTTTTCATGACAGACATTATTTAGAATTGTTATCAATATGAAGAGACTTGATATTTCATAGATGGTCTTTAACTGGGGCTTTTAAACTGCAGTATCATTATATTAAAATATTTTATGGAAGATAATCAGGTAATAAATATGTCTTCCTTTCCATTATTTCTTCTTTACAGAAAAGTAGCTTGATGATTTTAGCAAGTTCAGAGAACTCTTGTGCCCATGAAGTTGTTACTAAAGAAAACTCAAGCAGCAAAAAAAATTACTTCTACATTCCACAGAACAAGAGGGAAGCTTTCTAGAGCAACTGTCCTCTTGTTGTTTTAGGTTATCCTCATGCAGATGTTACTTTTAAGCATGCATCAACAACATAAAGATGGAGTTTGCTACTCACACTGTGTGACTTCCTTCTACTGAGGATTCACAAGAAGAGAGATGGGTAATCACAGAAGTCACAGTGAGACAGGTGAGTCACAGGAGACAGGCAAGAGCTTTCTCATCAATAACAGTGTGCATTTTTTTCCCCCATCATTAGGGCTATCTAGTCATAAAGCAGCACTGAAGAAACTAAAAAGGCCACACTACTTCAAAAGTTGCCTAGGTGCAGTGCAGTTTCACAATAACAGCAGAACAGGTGTAGGTTGTGAGGTGGTTCAGTGGTGTGCAGGGTGAAAGCTGAAAGGGAAAGTATGATAGTGATGTTGAGAACAGGGGTCTCCCTATGCGCTCATTATCCAAGTTCTTTACTACTCCAATGGACCATAGCAGCCATTCCCAGTCCAAACTCCCCCCTCCAGGATCAAGTGAAGCTGTCTCTATCTCCTCAGCTTCCCAAATCCCCTTGCCTGGTTTTAGAAAATTATAGTGATAAACCTAGCAAAAGTGATAATTTAATCAAGTTTTGACTCTTTGAATGATGCTGACAATAATATTAGAGCTGTTCAGTTATATGATCTTAGTCAAGAACCTGAAGGGAAAAGGTTTTTATGACATTTTAGCATGAAATAACTCAGAATAGAGTTTAATGTTTAGCTGAAATCCAAAAACTACTAAGGGGTATCTGGAACCACGACTCTCAATTTTTCCAGAAAGTTTTCATTTGAAGTATCACATTTGGTTTATTTCTAATGTAAGTGACCAGGTTTATGTTAATCCATTCATTTTTTTCCTGCAGTGTCTAAAAGGGCTAATCTGTGATCTCATTTCACCTCAACCAGTCTGCTAGAGTCACTGGTGGAAAAATAATAGAATGGCAAATTGTGATTAGAAAAACTAGGTGACTTTGATCCTTCCTTATATCCTGCCAAAGTATTAGTTCACTGATTCAAGCTCAAAAAGACACCTTTTTTCAAACACTCAGGACTTCTTAAGTTCCACTGTCCCCCCCATAGAACATAGCTTTCTCACTAGGTTTTATTTCTCATGCCATTAGCAGTTTCCATCAGTTAATATCATCTATCTTGTACATTAATTTAGCTTCAACACACCTTTGAGGGGAATAAGCTTTATTTTTCTCACAGCACAAGAGATAAAACTGAAACACAACCACATTTTGATCATTTTCTCCATAGGACTCATGTCCTTGGTCTGTAGCAAGCAGGACGACACACTGACCACCCAGAGCATAGCTGGATTTGCTACCTGCTGGCACACGGAACTGCTCATCATTTTCAGGGAGAGCACAAAAAGCGTATTTCCACTCCCCCCACTTTTCTCAAAGTTTTTCTAACTCTTCCAAACCAAATGACAGAACTGCATTTAAATATCAAATTCCTGAAGGGGAAGGGAAAAAAGAAAGCCAAGAAGTAGCATATTAGTTTTTCTGGTTAAAGAAATTTGTATTGAGGCAAGCATGACTGAAGCAGCTGTGCACATGTCACATTATCACCTAACTTCTTCCATGAAGTCTGTTTTTACAGTTATTTTTTTACACCACTGAGCTGCAGAGTTTTACAGTGTACTTGACTTTGTGGCACTGCAAACAAATTGAGTTTCAGCACCTTGAAAGTGAAGTGGTGTTGATCCAATGATGTATTACTTAAAACATGTAGCCTGCTGAAGGAATCAACAGGGAACCTGTACTTTTTAAATTAGTTTTTTTTCAGCTTATATAGATCAACAGTAGTAAAGTTCACTGGCCTTATCACTGGTGGTAGGCTTGGTGTACTTTACTAACAAATTGAATGTTATTTTCAGAATCAGTGCTACAGTGGCAGGCTGAGCCTGAGGCATCCAGTCACCTTCTCCTGTACTCTATATTCATTCCCCTTTTAATTAACCACGGAGATTGGGTAATGCTATAGATTTTGGTTTTGTTTTATGCATTTTCATCAATTACACGCCTTAACAAAATGACCCTTTAGCAAATAGAAAGTAATGGATAAACAAATGCAATACAAAACCAGATACAATACAAAAATAAAATACCTTAGAATAGTCTGAACTTCTTGTAAGCAAGGAAGCATCCAGGCCATTCCGTTCAGTCTCTTCATAACTCCAAATAACAACTACTGACCCCCACTTAAATTTTAAATTTTTATTGTCAAAGCATCACAAGTGCTGGATACTGTTTAATTCATGAAAAACAACAGCCATTCAATATCCAAATCTATCTGAAAGATTTGGAAATCGCCAGCTGCTCAAGAAATACACTCAACAGAAGAACCACTACATCCATCTCATCTGGGAAGTAGCAGACCCTTGTGCCTTTGAAAAGGGTTCATCAAGGTCAAAGAGTGAGAGACAGGAATTAGATACCTTCCACTTTTTTTTTTTAAGTTAGTGCTGAACTATTTCCAGTCAACACACAAAGAGGGAGCACGTTTTCAGCAAGCACACTTCTAAATTGTACAATTCTCTACCACAGGGTGCTGTGGAGATTAAAAGCATAAATGGCCTTAGAAAGATCTATGTCACCCCACATATGCTGTGTCCATGGCAGCCCATTCATGTGACCATCTGGAAGCAATGGTCAGCTCCAGGTGATTGCTGACTTACAGGACAAGCACCACTATCTGTATGACAAATCCTCCTTCTCCCATTCTGCACATAAACCCCAGACCTCAGAACAAACCAAGTGTGGAGCCCCAAATGTTCCCGTGGTAACATTTATATAAATACTGTATTGGGTGTATTTTAAAAACATATGCTTTAACTGAGATGCTAGAAGAAACACTTCTAACTCAGATAAAAAGGTAGAGAGAGAAAGGTCCCAATCCCAGCTCCCGCAGCCTGTCCTTATAGCAAAGGTGCTCCAGACCCTGGATCATCTTTGTGGCCCTCATCTGAATGCACTCCAACAGATCTATGTCCCTCTTATGGTGGGGACACCAGAACTGGACGCAGTATTTGAGGTGGGGTCTCACAAGAGCAGAGTAAAGGGGGAGAATCACCTCTTGACCTGCTGGCTATGCTTCTCTTGATACATCCCAGGATGCAGTTGGCCTTCTGGGCTGCATGAGCGCACTGCTGGCTCATGTTGAGCTTCTCATCTATCAACACTCCCAAATCCTTCTCTTCAGGGCTACTCTCAACCCACTCTGTGCCCAGTCTGTATTTGTGTCTAGGATTGGCCCAACCCAGGTGAAGGACCTTGCATGCTGATGTGTTTAAGCTCATGCAGTTTGCACTGGCCCACTTCTCAAGCCTATCAAGGTCTCTCTGGATGGCATCTCTTCCCTCAAGTGAGTCCACAGCACCACACAGCTTGGTGTCATCGGCAAATTTACTGAGGGTGCACTCAATGCCATCGTCCATGTCACTGACAAAGATGTTGAACAGAGCCCTGAGGAACATTGCTTGTCACTGGCCTCCATGTGGACATGGAGCCATTGACCACAACTCTGAGTGAGACCATCCAGCCAGTTCTTCATCCACCGAGTGGTCAGTCTGTCAAATCCGTGTCTCTCCATTTTAGAGACAAGAATGTCACGTGAGAGAGTGTCAAAAAATGATCAGTGGGTTGGAACATCTCTCCTACAAGGACAGGATGAGGGAGGTGGGCTTGTTCAGCCTGGAGAAGGCTCCTGGGAGATGATATAGCAGCCTTCTAGTACCTGAATGGTACCTATAGGAAAGCTGGGGAGGGACTGTTTACAAGGGCATATAATAATAGGATGAGGGGCAAAGGCTTTAAACTAGAGAAGGGTAGATTTAGACTGGACATTAGGAAGAAGTTCTTTACTATGATGGTGGTGAAACTCAGGAACAGGTTGCCCAGGGATGTGGTGGAAGTGCCATCCTTGAAAACATTCAAGATCAGGCTTGATGAGGCTGTGAACAACCCGATCTAGTTGAGGATGCCCCTGCTTATTGCGAGGGGGTTGGACTAGATGACCTTTAGAGGTCCTTTCCAACCCATGGCATTCTATGATTCTTTGAAATGCAGTCTCCTTCTGGTGAAATACAGTTCTTTTTATAAAGAAGCTGCAAAGCCACTGTGGGGTAAGAAAATAATCAAGAAAGATGGATCTTAATTTAAATGCAAAGAATGGAAGTACCTATATGTATGCCTACTTAGAGCAAGAACGAAACCTATTTGTAAAAACCAAATCCAGATTGTCAGATCAAGACAGAGCAGCATATTCAACTGCTGCCTCCCAGACAGAATCATGGGGTGGCAGGAGAAAACTTTTTTTTTTTCAGTGTGACTACAGAACTAATGAATTATCTGTTCCAAAGCCTTCTTTTTTACATTATTTATACTCAATACACTGTATTTGTAAGGATGATTAGTGTACCATCTGCCTAGGCCACAAACATGCATAAAGGAGACAACCTCCTGATTAAAATCTCATTTCTTCTAAGCAGAGAGTAGGAAACCACTATTCTTTCTGGACATGCAGCCATCCAGTCTCCTAATTAATATCCATCAGTCATTAGATAAAAATAGCCTGGCCAGACCTAAAGTTATTTAAATGAATCACTAAGCAAAAATGTAATATAGCCAAGCCACAAACACTTAGTTCTGTATCCTCCACAACACTGTACTGGAAATACAGTCTCTCGTTATGGCACAGTGTCAGAATTAATCATGAGCTCTGAAGAAAGTTTCTAATTTTTATCATCACAAGACTATGACTAATACTGGAATTCAGCTGGATAAATGCGGATGCCTCCACCAGAGCCAGCAACCCCAGCTTCTTCTGCAGTTCGGCAGAGAACTCTCTTCCATAGTCAACAGTGTCTGAGGTTCAATTTGTCAAATCCTAACATCTAAAAAGGACAAATGAGTTGCAGCCTAATCAGGACTACTAGTTTCCAGATGATACAGAAGAACTAAGAGTGATCAGTCCAGAATATACATACTTGCTTTTTATGCCTGTTAGATGAATTGCACAATCTCAGCTTCAATACACTTGCAAAGGGCTAAGGTTGCAGGAAGTCTGCCATTTCTATTAAATCTATCATGAACAACACTACTAAAAAAAACCCAAAGTCCAGAAAATTTATTTTAATTCACAGTTTTCTATCATAATTACTAATTGGGTGTCCCCACATTTACCCATTCACTACTTTCTATCTTCATTTTAGCACTGCTCCAGCATTTGATTTTCTCCCTCCCTTAACCATACATTCTTGTCACTGCTGTGACACTTGTGATCACTTTATGTGACAAGCACCATTTAATTCAACTGGGCCCACTGCTGTGATATAGCCAACCAGTACAACCACTACCCAGTTGTTTTAATCCATTTTCACAAATCAGTTTCTGATGGTCTCTTCTCAGAATTTCTTCAACTTGTCAATGTTCTCACCACAAAAGCACTGTGGAGATGCCTCCAGCATCCAAACTCAGCTTCCACCAGGCGATCTTTAGAGCGCTCTCAAGAAATCATCTATATACAAAGTCTTTTTCTTTCTTCCTTTTTTTTTTCCCTTCCCTGTGAAATGTGGCTGATGTGTGTAAGACTGAGTAGACTATTTGCTGCTTTTACAATAATGGAGTGTGCCATAGCAATTACACCTACGCTTATGTGCCATCTGGACAAGCACTGTCAGTGAAAAATAAATTGCAGATGAGATGTCATTACTTTTTAAATAACTATTTTCAGTTCACATTAAGGGCAAGTGTCTTACTAAACTCCAAATGCACACTCAGTCCTGTAGTTGTTAAATAAACTGACAATTACATGAAAAAATACCAAGAATTAAACTTGAAGGGGATCAGAAAAACATTTGCAATGTCACTCCAGAGTTTGCTCAACCTGGAACTCAATGGCTGATGCTTCCATTTTTCATATGCTTGAATTAGAAACACCATGCCGAAAGCATCTATCTAGCCCCATTATCAGAAAATATGATGCAACAGCCCTTAAAACACACATGCACATCACCATCTTAACTTTTGCAGTACAAATTAAGGGCAATCCTTGTCAACAACTCACGTGTGAACCACATTGAGACTTTCTGTCCTGAAAAAAAGACCCATCTGTCATTACTGTAATCACAAACTAGTAAAAAAAAAAGTGGAAAAGCACTAAATATATCCACCTAATAAATGAACACAGTCTTTAGGGGAAGTGAAGAAATAATATATTTCCACAGAGATTCCAAAGCATTTGTCAAACATTGATTAAATCTCAGACTCTCATGACCCTGTGGGTAAGCCTTATTTGCAGAATATTTTACAAACTGATAATCCAAGGCATAAACTAAGGCAAATCACTCATTGGTAAATCCAGATAATTTAGGCATCTGGGTGCTAAGGTTTATCTACTGTTTTAAACCTCCTTCATCTGTCAGCAAGAGGAAGCATAATAAATATAGAGAGTCATAACTAATTTATGTTGAAAGGGACCTCTGGTCATTCCCTGGACCAATCCCCCTGCTCAAAACAGGAAAAACTTAGATCAGGCTGCACAGGGTCTCTTCCAGGCAAGTTTCGAATACAACTGAGAACAGAGACTCCACAACCTCTCTGGTGAACCTGTTCCAGGGCTTGACTGCTCTCACGGTGACTTTTTTTTTTTTAATCTGGATAGAACTGTCCTTTTCATAAATTACATCCACTGCCTCTTTTCCTTCAACTGTGCATCATCAAAAAGAGACTGTCTTTTCTATATTGTCCATCTTCCCTCCGTTTTCTCTTCTGAACACTGAACAAACCCAGCTCCCTCAGCTTCTCTTCATACATCATCCACTCCATCACCATGGCCACCTTTCTTGCCCAACTATGGATTTACTGTAGTACGTCAGTGTCTGTCTTGTACTGTGGAGACAAAACACGATACAAGACCATACCTGTTGGTGTTGCAAAAACAGCCCAAGATACTGCTGGCCTTATCAGTCAGAAGGGCACACTAAGCCTGTTCAATATCCTCCATATGAGATTCACATCAGCCCATTTTTCCAGCCTGTTGAGATCCTTCTGAATAGCAGCTCTGTTCTCCAGTGTATTCACTGCTCCTCCCAGTTTGGTAACATGTACAGTATTGCCAAAGGCGCGCACTGTCCCACCATTTAGTTAAGCTAAACATTATTAGCTCCAACACTAACTCCTGACAAGAAGATACCAGTAACCACTCTAGATATACTACACATTATTGATCGTCTCTCTCTTTTAACAGGTAATCTGTCTGAGCTTTGACTCTTCAAATTCAATCTCTCCCTACTTCAGTAATGTCACAAAACTAGGGGTTGAAATCTTGCAGTTCACCCTGGTCACTTTTCTCACCATCATAAATTGCACCACCTCATGGTTGCTGTTAACCCAAGCTTTCAGCAACCTGCACATCCCTAAATGAACCTTCTGTATTTAGAATTAACAGATACAAGAGAGTGTCTCCCATCTTCAACTTGTTCATCACCTTTGTGAAGAGGTATTCTTCAATCTCTTGAGGAGGATTTAAGGCCCTTCTCACTAGGTTAAAAAGCTTGTTGGAATAGATGCTCTTGCCTCACTTCATCAGACACATCTTGCCTCTGCAGTAGCCTTCATTAAGGCCTCAGAAGGTCCCTTGATTCACAAAATCATAAATGTTGGAAAAGACCTCCCAAGATCAAGTCCAGCTGTCTACCTAACATTATCCTGACCACTAAACCATGTCGCTGAAATGCCACATCCACAAGTTTTTTTAATACCTCCAAGGATAGTTAATCTACCACCTCCCTGGGCAGTCTGTTCCAATGCCTCACCACTCTTTCAATATAGAAATTTTTCTTAATGTCCAATCTAAAACTCCCCTGGTGCAACTTAAGCCCATTTACTCTCATCCTAGTGCTAGTTGCTTGGGAAAAGAGACCAACACCCACCCACCACATGCTCCTTTCAGGTAGCTGTAGAGAGCAATAAGGTCTCCTCTCAGCCTCCTCCAGACTGAAAAAAAAACCCAATCCCCTCAGCTGCTCCTCATAAGACATGTTGTCCAGAAGTCATAGAAGCCAAAGCTCCAATTGTAACACCAGTTGCACAATCAGGTGTTCACCCACAGGATGCGTATGCTTCTACCTAGGCCTTTCCCCTTCTCTAGGCCAACTGCAGAGAACACAGCCCCATCCCCTCCACCTTCACCCAGAGCCCTGCACACACAGACAGTACTTTCAGGGTTTTCCTTGATGGTATCACTGTGCTCAGCAGCAAGGAATTTGAGGGTGAGACTACTGTGAGAGATCTGTTACTGTAATATTTGGTACAAGACCCTGTACTTTTTGATATGACATCAAGTAGAAACTCATATATACATATATATGTATACATACATATGTGTGTGCACCTAAATTTAATTTTAAATTATATCTGAATTTTAGCTGCAGGCCTTTTAGCATTAGAAATACAGTGTGATTTTTATTTTTTTTTTTTTAAGAAATACAAGCTTCATTCTAATTCTTACAATTACTTGGTATGAGAAATAGCTTCCCAGAGGCTCCTCAGTTTGTCCTGGTCAGATTGGCTCAAGGATGATGAAGTCAAAGATTTTACTGCTACTCGATGAAAGCACATAGTGCATTACCACTGCACCTACCTTAGTTATACTAAGCTACTACACTCAGTGCTGCTTTTTTTCTGTCACTGTCCATTTCTTGTTAAGTCACCCATACAACAAGTTCTTGACTAGTGTACAGAGGATAGACACATAGCACAGCTACATTCATCATTACAGAATTCAGTGGATGTTACCAAATTTTTGTCTGTTAAGGACATTTTTCCAAGAATCTTCAGTTTACTTTTACATAGAGTTCAAGAGTTATGCCATGAGTTATGTCATATTTCCTAAGTCCAACTACACTGATTCATACCATCTGGCTGCCTCTGAATATTACTAAATTTCAAGCATGAGAATGCAAAGTGGATTTTATATCAAATATACTAACATGACTGTTCTATGTTCTGACTTCTTTCAACTGCTATCGATATTTTTTCCTCCACCTCTTATTCTTCCTATCAGCTGTAATATCTACTTACTGTTTGTTACAGTCTCATTACAGAGGTTCTCATCTATCAAGGGAAAATACATGTATTTCTTCCCATGGTGAACCTCATTCTTTTCTCAGAGATTATTTTGCTACAACAAAAATACTGTCTGGCACTGTGTTTTCTGTATACACTTTATTGCTACTCACTCATTAAGTTCTCATGAAAAGAAGTTTAAACATTAATATTTCCTAGAAAAATACACAGTCAATATGATTGCAAATAATACCAGTTTTTAATTCTGGCACTCAGGAGAATGTCTGAAACCAACAGGTTAAATTATACAACAACATATAATTTATAAAAAAGTAGCATAAAAGCCTTCCTTCTCCCCCCCAGGTATTAGGACACACAGTTCTGGTTAGCACGAACACTGGCACTCAGAAACCAAGGTAATGCAGGTTGAAGTGGGAACATGAATAAAGAAAGAGAAAATGCTTGTTTGGTGGGGGAAGAATGAAATTCTATACCTGGCTTGATCTTTAACTCAGAATAACCATTCTGATGAAAGAACCATACTTTGAATTTACAGCAGAACACAGCATTAAATGGCTTGAAGTGCTGTGTTGATTTCCTTTTTGTCTCTTGGAAATTCAGTGCTTTATTATTTCCAGAGCTGTGCAGAAGAATGGCAATGTGCAGCACAGAGTAGCACAATGGATGCTTAGTACATTATTAACTACAGAAAGAATTGCCTATGGAATTGCGCCTCATTTGGAATAATGATTTAAAATGAAACCCTGACTACATCAGCTGAAAGATTTACTGCAGTAAGTATCTTTCTGGTAGGCTTTCAGGCACATTTGGCAGAAAGTTGTGGTCCGATGTAGACAGAAATCTGTATCATCATTCAGAATCTGTTTTATTTCATTGCTGACCTGCTTTAAAACCTTTGTCATGTCAATTAGTATCCATGTCTGTCCTTTTTCCATCCTTCATTAATTACAAAAACAAAGGAAGAAATGCTTCTTACAGAGGAAGGACCTAAACCAATGAGATGGACCCCTTTCTTAACAGAAATCTGTATGCTCTGTGACAATAAAAATCAGCAATATAGTTATCATTGGACAGTTGTCATTAGGGCTAATCAAAGAAACTTTAATAAAACTAATCTCAAAGAAAAAAAAAAGATCTACTTTCACTGTTTTCTCATGAAGGTGAGAACTGTACTCACAATGTCAAGGTCCCAAGTTTGACATATCAGAACACGCATTTTTATCATATTTATAAACCTCCCTTTATAAAAGGGAAGTACTATAAAAATAATTCTGCCCAATCCTTCAGAAAATTATTGTAGGATTTGCCTTCATAAAGAATATTCTTTCAATTAGGAAACTAGAAGTTTTAAGAACAGTTAAGTTCTTAAAATCTTGAAAACTTAGAGAAAAGATTCCATCCTTTATGCATCTCTAGCTACTCTGTTGGCCAGATCAGTATTTTCCACCACTGGCTACATCCCTGCATCTGCAGCCATTTCTTACTCCACTTCTAAGAAATACTGTAGCACCTTGTAACACAGTAAGAGAGCTCTTGGAGCTCAATGCTGGCCATATTATATAAACATTAAACATTATGCAGTGATCCTGTGACAGGAAAAACTGCAGACCTTGCTTTTCTTTATTTCTTGTATATTTTTGATTCTGAGTAGTGTCTTAATGAAGTTTCATCCATCCCTACAGCCCCCAGTCAAAACCACCTTGGTTACATAAAACCTCTGTGAAGTCTTGTCAGTTAAAGGGAGAGGAAATGGATACTCAAACACACAGTCATACAGGGGTCTCGCCCTCACTGGACACTCAGATTTGAGATTACCAATGAAAGCCAGTGAGAAAACTCTTACATGGCTAATACTTTCCAGGGCAGTTGCTACAGCATGCTGCTGGGGAATTGTCCAGCCAAAACCCACTTCCCCGAGGCATAGCGTGAAATCCCAGGCAAAGCAGCAGCACCATTCATGTCACTGAGGCCAAAATGTTTTTCCTTCCTTCTCAAATAAGCATGAACTACAAAGGCAAGGGAAAGAGAAACACACTCCTGCAACCCCAGTAATGATAATCAAGAAATCTCAAGGCCCTTTGAGAAACAGGCAATACAGCAACAACTGCCTGCTTGGCTGGATGACAGACAGTGCTCTCTAAGCAGTACAAAAAAAAAGAGGCAGGTTACCTGACAGCTTACCTGTTTGTGGCCTCTGGCCAAGACTGTAACCCACACACATAAAACAGCACCCAGTGTGTCAGATGAAGCAGAGGAAGTGGTAGTAGGAGAGGAAGCATGGGAATGCCATTTTCATTATTCTCTCCCATCATAATACAGTTTAGCTTTCAGACTGCACTTTTCTAATCTTCCAAGACCTTTAACAACATTAACTACTCAAATACAATAACCTTTACATTTGGCTGCCTGTAGCTAGCTACCACGATGAAATAGCTCTGCAAAGACAGCCTCTGCTGTGCTCCATATAAGAACTGTTATTGCCAAAACAATTCTGAGTCCATTGCTTTCCTCCTGGGGCTGATACATTTTTGTCCCAAGTGACTAAAAAAGGTAACAAACCTCAGTGAGTAGAACAAGAAACACAATAGCAGAAATTTGCTAAAGAAATACGATCACATGAGTTTTTCTTCGTTCCTTGTACATCTTGTCAAGCTACGATTATCATTGTCTTTAAATACACCATTTGTCAGCATAAAAAAATTTACTACTTGTGGTGTACTACTTTTCCAAAATGTAAGGGTAATTCATCAAATACTGAAGTATCTGAACCGACCCAATTAATGCATGAAATACTCAAAGCTCAATATAGGATAGGAAGTCCAAGTCCCCTTCCCTCAGGTCCAACTGATATTACAACATTTGCTGATCTCCAACATTGAGAGTTTATCTCCAATGTTGAGACACACATATGTATAACTGTGTATGTATTTTTACACATGCATTTAATGTATATATTGTCCTTCTCAGGAAAGCAAGCAGCAAAATATTTTAGCAAGTAAGCTACAGTTGAAATTTCATGTGTCATATCACATTGAACATATAAACAAAGTGAAAAAACTTAAACTTGAACTGAAGTTAAGAATAATTCTACTACACTATCTAGATTTTTTTCTTTTTAAATAATTTATTTTTCCTGTTCACAAAGCTACTGTGTTAGGCTCCTTTCTACAAACGAGTATTTTAAATATTTGCTCTTGTATCTCTGAATTAACAAGATGTTATGGAGATTATTTTCTGTTTAGAAAAGAGTTTCTTCCAAATGTCACCAATATATTTATGTATTTTATAAGAAAAGAAAAATAGTAGTTTCATGAGATCTAATCAATTAGTCTAAAATTTGAGCCTCAGTTTTATTTACAGTAATAAGAATTTAAGCAAAGAAAAAAAAGCAGGCAATGCACAAACCAGAGTACCATAATTTGCATAATTGTGGAACAGCATTAAAGAGCTCCTCTTTAAAAGAGAATTACACATTCATTTGGCATTATATTTACAATCTCTGGTAGAACTGGAAATAAATATCAAGACTTGTGAGTCCTTAACTACTGCTTTAATTGTAAAAACTAAACTATCTTATACAAATTGGGACTGGGGGACAACAGAAGAGAAGAAAAGGAAAGAAATTAACTCTTCTCTGCTGAAGACTGTGTAATTTCAGGCTGTTCATCTAATATACAGAAAATATTTATAAGTGAATATCAATTTTTATGTTAATCTGGATGGACTTGGGCTTGTAATGATTAAACAAATGAGGTACAGTTCGGATGTTCACTTATTCTTCCAAAACCATCAGAATTTCTCACATAGCATGATGAAAAAGCAACATTAAAAGCATATTATTATTGTCTTCTACTACATTTGGAGATGATCTTTGTACTAGATGAGTTATTTAATCCTAAGTATTAGATGTATTTCAATGATTCCAACATAGCAGCGAGCACCCGTTTTCATAGCTTGGGGCCTTGAAAGTTTAATAAATATTTCTAAAGCACTTGGAGTTGTTTTATGAAGTAATACTGAAGTTGAAAAAAACTTATTTTTACTTATTTATTTATGCGTCTCATGGATATACATGCATCAGCTCCAAGGATAAAGAAAAGCAGCAGTCACTAAGTAGCAATAAGGGAGGAAAAACAAAACTCAAGCAGGTATTTGCAGTTTGGGCAGCACCATACATAAAATTGTTTCACTTACCTGTTTTCATTCCCGCGCCCAACTTGAATCTCAGCTCATACTGAGGTAGCATAATGCAACATTTGAGATTCTGGAGAGCTTGTCCCAATTATTCTTAGATTTCAGCAGATAAGCTTTATTTGCTGCAGAAGAGGAGAACAAACCATTCCTCCACTGCATCTTTCAAAACAATAACACTAATCTGACCTATTAAGACATTTCTCACATGCCACTGTACTGTGGAAAGGAACCTTTCACACATTTGGGGCAGAACTATCTATCCATTTCATGTAAAGACTGCCAAGCACTGTAACACAGAAATTTTGTCATAATGATGGTATGTCTCAATCAAAAGAAGCAAGCTTTAAAAATACAAACAGAGCTTTAGAAGTATTGATTACTGAGATTATGAAAGAGGAGTAGTATGCAGAAAGTAATTTCTTACACCATTGTTAGTTAAAAATTCCATCACCTTTTGTGAATATAAGGTATGCTAAATGCAGCATACAAGTGATGCTTTAATTACATACACATAAATCTGGAAAATAAATTAAAAATGCTCTATACACTTCAATTACTTGGAACAGCTGAAGTGAGGAGGGAGAACACCACTGAGCTGAAATAATTCCCCTCAAAATACCTTAACAAGAGAAATTTGGTTCTTCAACTGGTTTAATCAAAACGTCCTATCATTTCCCTGAAGAATTCTTTTGCTGCTTCAGCAGAATTTCCATTCTCCTTTTGTCCTTCAACATGATGTTGTCTCACAAGAGACCATGGCTACTTCTATACTTTATCACCATTAAAATCCTTGGAAGGTCTTTTTCTTGGACATTTGAAGGTTTTCCTGTCTGCTAAACTAGAAAAAGATTCAGCTCTATAATTCTCAAATATATTTTAAACTCAATGAAACCACAAACACCAAACAAGTAGCTCCTTTTTAATTAAATAAAACTGAACAGGCAAGTAAAGGTTTCCACGATTAAGCCAGAAGCTTCTTGAAAAGCTGAAGGGAGTTTTAACATACAGATATGTACTAAGAAAAGAGACATTAAAGTCAACCAACTACATTTAAAAAAAAAAATTTTTTTTTAAATCATCCAGACAACACACAAAGGCAGCAAATAGCTTATGTCTAAGTGGAACTACTACAGTAAAGGGTAAAATGAAATAAGTTTACATAAAGACTTTCATTCAACATCACTTTCTATTGATGAATATCTGCCATAAATACCACATTTGCAACTCATTTTCCCAAGTATCCATGTAAATTATTTTATAAATTGCAGCATAACTAATATGTTATATATTTCAACTATGCAACATGTAGAAAATGCAGATTTTATTTTTTTATTACAGGATATATTAAAAAGAAGTTCAAAAAGAATTGCGTAACTTGCTATTTATCTGCAAGGAAAAAAAGTTTGAAAAGGAGACAGTTTTGAATGCTGGAGGGGCAAAGATGACACAAGAGGATAAGAAAGAGGTTACCAGCTGCTCAGCTAACAGCCAACCCAGACAGATGTGTTCACCTGCCTGCTCGTTTCAGAGCCTCCTTCAGAGTGTAGAGGAAATACAACTGCCTACATTCTAAATGAGACTCCACATTCACACTTGCCCCTCTCCCCCTCCCACCTAAATTAATCCACTCAAGATGCCCTGCAAAGGAGACAGAGTACAAGGCAAAGACTTCAGGGAGCTCCTTCCAAGCTACCACTTACTGAGCATCCTGCGATAACAAATGCAATGCTATTACATTTCACAGGCCAGCTTAGACTTATCCTATGTAAATGTTCTCTTGACTTCTCATTTTTCCATTTTTTTTCCCGTCTAACCAAGACTGCTACTGGAGCATCGTCTGTGCACACCCAAGAACCGCAGTACAAATTCAGCTCCCAATTCTAACTAAAGACAACAAAATTCACCACTGTACAGAAGTTTAGGAAGATTAGAAATGCACATATCAACGCCTCGTTTAACTACATTTCCTTTCAAATAAATATTGCCCTTCAGTGAACAGAAGGGGCACCATTCACACCATTACTTAAACAAAAATGCAAACTCTTCTTCTGCACAGGCAAGTAGCTTTGCCCTGAAGAAATTCTAATGGCTGATTAAAAGCTGATTTAATTTCTTATTCAACCACACATCCATTTCTAATGCTTTGTATACTTAGCTGTATCATTCTTGGAGACGGTATTTTATGCAGGTATCTTAGTTTTACATTTACAAAACTATTACAACTGGCAGACAGTTTCTGAGAGCAAGCAACATGAAAATTCAGAAACACAGAATGTAGATTAAAGATAACAGAAATTTTAAACCTCATTTTCAGGGCCTTGGTGGTTTTAGCGATAGTAAAACATTACACATATTTTCAAGGGAACAGGTATTGGAAAAAAAACCCCGACTTTCATACTGCATGGTAACTGCCTACTTTAAAACCATGATTCAGACTTCTCTTTAATGCTGTTAGAGGTATGGTCAGCTTTTTAAGCAAGGCCATGAACTAGGCAAGGTATTACTGGAAATCAGATGTAGTCAAAGATGCATGTACAAGGAATACTGGTGTTCTCTGTGTATCTGTATTCCAGGTTGTAATCCAGAGTCAGGTGGACTTTTGGCAAGCATAAAAGTTTCCAAAAATTTGCCGTAAAATCTCCAACAAACTTTTCTGGTTGAAAAATGTGGTTGCAAATTAAAGAAAAATAATGAAATACCGAAATTCTGAAATAATGATGAGACAGCATACATATCTTATAAATCCAAACTAAGTATTTAAGAAGAAAAAAACATAGCAAGTGTTAACATCTTTTATTAAAGAGACTTGAATCTCACTTTCACTGGGGTTTTTCTTTTCTAAGCTTCTGTTTAATTCCCCGTGAATAGCAATAAAGAAAAAATACTTGCATCATCTATGGATCACAGACTTTTTTTTTCAGATGGGGAAGCACTGGAAATGCCAAAGCTCTCTGAATGAGTTCAGTTAAAACAAATTACAAGAGTTCACCTATTTCTATCAAGAACAGCGCTTTGGAAGGGTTGCCTTTATATTCTGCCCACTCCTGAAAAACCACACTGGGGCTACAAGGGGGCAAGCAAACCGGTTCTGGTTGAAGAACAACAGTCCCACTGAAAGTACAAGCTCTTTTTCTCATGCAGAATATTTTGAAAGGATTTTTCCCCTCAACTTTTAAGTCAAGCATTTTCCCTCTTCAATTCCTTCCACTAATAAATCAACACCACAGGTTTCTTAAATTAAACCTATTGATTATGTGTTAGAGAGCTACAGTTCATATAAATAAATGACAAGCTTTTTCCTGCTACTTTATTTTGGTCAAAAATTGAAAGGAGGAATATTCCAATGATTATAACTGTTTTATTAGCATCTCTAAGAATATCCATTTTTCATATTGCTAATGTTCTAAAATACAGCAGGTACTTGAGGCTGCAGATGTTCCTCTCTAAAATGCAAATGGTCCATAAAATCTGTTTGTAAATAACAAGGAAAAAATGGATCATTAAGAAATGTATCAGTGTGGATAGACTGCAGCTCTGCACAGAGTCCCCACTCTAGCAGTAGTTCCCCCTTTCCCTTCCAGTGTTCTTTTCCCCTGTCACCCTAGGATTCCCAGCACCACTGGAACCTGCCATCCAGCGCCACCAGTCAGATGCATCAGGAGCAGGCTTGTGCCAGAAGACTCCCTGGACACAGAGGCAAACTCCCATATGGAGGCTGGGGAGTAAAGATTAGCGAGATCCTGACCCCTTGACTCCCTACACATCACTACCTGCTGATCTGGTCACAGTGCGTCTTAACTTTCAAACAGAATTAATACTAATCCTTAATATTGTTTGGTTTTTTTTTTTTTTAATTCAATTTTTAAGCATAGGTAGCCTGGTCCATAATTACTGTACCTTTTGGACATAGCTCTTAAATTCAGAGTGTAAAGCTATTATTCCACATTCCTCACGTTAAAATGTTATGCGCTGAATTTGTGAGAGATAAAGAACTCACTGTAACTCATTTTAAGTGTATGAATTTCTTTAAACAAGAAGTACAATAGAAAAACTCTAGCATAATGTAAATTCACATCAGTATCTGACAGTTCTGCATTAAAGAACATCGTAATGTTTAGATGTTCAAGCTTTGCAGCTATTTAATAAAGCTAATGGTAGGCATGTCAATTCTATCATCTTTACTGCAGTATTAATATTTACTGCTCTAGCTCTAGGATCTTACATGAATATATTGTGTAAGAGGAAAAAAAATAAAAGTGTAGCAGGATATTAGGCCAGGATATAGGGTATTTTTTCAGTCTCCTCCCCTGTGCAGTCTGTAAGATCACTGTGGCACTATAGCAGTAAAAGAAGACCCTTACTAGTGTGTTTGTTCATTTAAATATTAGGCAAATAATATGCAACACACAGTGGACTAGATATCTCATTTTGGGTTCTTCCCAGGAATTGTAAATTTATGTATATTAAAAGTATTAGAACTTTTATTCCTTATTCTTTTACTTCCTTAGTTTAGGATATTCCAACACTCTTCTGCAGCTATAGTAAGACCTGGAAAAGAAACATTCAAGAGGATGACATTATAACATAGTTATGCAGAAATAATCATGGAAGATGCCTGCATTTTCCCATGTCCAGCTAAAAATTAAACACTAACAGGCCACTACACAACATTAGAAGTCGTACACATAGATAATTAACCATAAAAACATATGGTGGAGAAACTTAAAATGCCCATAAATTTTATAAATGTTATATTATACAACTATATAATAATTTAAAGCAAAGTAAATATAAGATTCTCTTCACCCAAAAAATAGGGCTCCTGATACGACTTGAACATCCATCAGCAAATATGATCTACCTTCATAAAATGGAAGTGTGTCTTTATGCTGTTATTTACAGTAGTAAAATTAAACATGTTCTGTGTTTAAACCTTTTTGCTTGTTTTGCCACAGAACATCTGATTCTGTCCATCTGACCTGCTGCAGTGTGGCTAACCCATATCAAATCAAGCTGTAATGGTTCTGCTGCCCACAGACCTTCCTAATTTATTTGAGAAACAGAAACCAAATCTTAGTCTTACACTTGCAAGATCAAGCACACACATGTTTTTCATTGCATCAAAGGATGAAAGTCCTCTTTTCAGCATTTGCCACAGGCTAAAAAGCAAAAGCTAAGGTTCCTAGCATGGCCTCCCACACACACAGTACCCAGCTGCCCTCCAACCCAGACGCAGCCAAGAGCGGGCAAAGACAGCTATGCTGAGGCTATGCAGCCAGTGGGGCAGCCTCTCCAAAGGTCACATAGAGCATGCCTGGAACAAAACAACAGTAATGGTGAAAGGCCTTTAGCTTCCTTTGGCACTTCAGCAAGTGGTTTAGGTTGGGCTTGGATTTTTTTATTTTTTTTTTTTAGTTTGTATTTTAAGTGACGATTACATCCTTTATACAAAATTCTCTTGGACTACTCTTATTCCAGCACCTAGTGCCCCTGCTTAGTAACACTCACTCCTCCAGACTGCTAGAAAAAAGGGTAGGAGACTCTTACTCCTGCAGTGAGTAGCTGTTTAATGTTTTCTTCCTATACCACAGACTGGCAATTTGGAGAAGTGTTATTACCCAGTTCTAGAGAGCTGCACTACCTGCACAGCTGAATGAGACCTTTTTAATAAAAGTTGTATAATCCCCTACCAATCTACATGCAAATACAGCTGCCACAGAGCTGGTAGACTAAACTTTTTGGATGTTATCTTTTCTATGAAAAGAGACTTTCAACCTTGTAACTTCTCAATCCCAACAGTGGATACACACAGCAAAACTGGAAGAAACATGGAGAAAGACACTGTAGACTATCCACCCGGCTGTTTGAATACTTCTTTCAGAGAAAGAATGTCAAATAGAGAATTAAAATCGAATAGAATATTCAAACAGAATATTAACAGAACAATTTACTCTACCCCTGACATTTACACTTGACACATTCCTACTGAATGTAGGCAGCATTTTTGCTTGTTATCGAAGTATATTTTTCTGTAAATGATTCTTGTAAATGTGCAGAGCTCTTTTAAGTTGACTGTACTTATGTAAATTTGTCTTCAGGTAAGTCATTTGAAAGAAAGCAAGAGTAGCCTTGAGAAGAACTGCAACCAGTAAATTTCAAATGGTAAAATTTCTGGAGGCAGCTATTGATCAGACAAAAAGAAAATAAGAAATCTCATTATCTGATACCAATACTTTGTCCTTTATTGAATAATTATTATTTAGTAACCCATAGAGAAGTTTTCACCATTTCTCCAGATGAGACTGCTCTGCTAGCAGATGAGACAAGATGACTCAGAGTACAACAGTTACTCAGTTTCTATTAACTTCTTCATTTCTAATACTAGAATCTGTACCAGACTGACATTTGTAGGGACATCACTTTTAACGGTTGCTGTTCCTGCTTTCTAAAGAACCTGCATTTTAAACCTCTAATGTAGTTTATTTACCACTAGTAGTAACTGTACCTGATCACAGTCACAAACCTCTATAAAAATTGATGGTTATTCCTGTAATTAATGGTGGACATAGAACAACAGACTGAAGTGTTTACAGAAGCAAAAACATGTTTAAATAAATAAGCCAGATGATAGGCTACAAAAAATAAAAGTAGTAAGCAACAACGATGAGTCTAAAGATACACAAATACACAAGTATTTGTACCAAGTTAGTACTTCTGAATCACAGCCACCCTTGCTCTTATACCACCTACACTTTTGGTACTTCTGAACCTCGGTTACATTATGCAACGCTTTCTCCATTCAGAGAAATGCTTCATCACCAGTTTTACTTTCACAAGGCCAAAAAATGAATTAATTTTTTCCATTGCAAATATGTATGTCACTCATAGTTGCAAGAAACCCCATCTAGCTTTAAATTAGCCAGGACTGATATATGACCTCCAATATACTTTGTATCTTCGTGTAAGTAAATAGGCATACCCAGAACCTGTCTTCGTACTACAGTTACTCCAATAAGCATTCACACAAGGGTACTACACATTCAAAATTTCTCACTGGTCATACCATGCTGTCTTTGGAAAGAACCGTCTAAGCCACATAAAAGTGAACGTTGTCACGAATTTCCATACTCCTTTTGTTCTAGGAAAGCAGGTGACAATACAAAATATTCAATAAACTTTTTTTTTTTCCTTCTAAATGTGAATAGGCAGTGAGGGAATTACATTTTTAGTGTATTCAACCTTGCCAAAAGTGAGCAAATGTTATCTAATGCAGACGGAAAAGCATTTTCTTCTCTGTAAAGTGCTGGGTTACTATCCACTTCAGACAACATCAGACTGCATGGAAGGGGAAGGCATATTCCCAGACTCACACAGTCTTCACCATTTTAGTTCTACTCTCTGGCAGCTTTAATTACTGAGTAGCTTCACCTCAAATCTGTAACATTAATGACAAAGGTCTCACAAGCTCAACAAACTGTGTGGCAAACAGATAGGGAAATAGGTTCCCACTCTGTATCTTACTCAATGCATTTTTCCTATGTTTGATGTCCCTGGGTGTATTTGAAAACAAACCCCCTTGTTTTTCAGCAAATGAGATTGTGTACATAAACATGTGTTGTACAAGAACTTGTTAGTGACTGTAGTACTCCAGATTTTTTTCCTTTTGTCTTATAAATAGCTGCAAACAGAGGGAAATAAATTCTCTCTCTTTATTCTAAGAGCTCTTTTTGTCTGAGTATAACAGATGTTGTTTCCACAAATTAGTTTATAATTTCTTTCATAATTCAGTCAGAACAACCCTTCAATTCATAGTCAGGGAATAGATTTAGTGCTGTGCATAATTCTTGTAATTATGTAACCAAACTGCACTTTGCTAGGTGAAAACCTTGGCTATCAATCATTCTGTTTAGTGTATGGGCAACTTAATCTTCTGTTACACCAGCTGTGCACAGCCCAGCCACCCACACTAAGGATTTGTTAAATTTCCACAGTATGAAATGTAAATGATTACTCTGATAGGTAAGAGATAAGCAGACAGCAAGTGGGCCAGCTCCAGTGTTTAATTGCAATATATGAAGTAATTAGGAATGCCATGCACAGCAACTCCTCCCCTCCCATACCAATTTGCAAACTGAGCAGTATTTAAATGTTTTCCGGTCATCAAAATGCAGTCAGCAACAATAAAGCAACACATTTCTTCCTTAAAAAAAAACAACCAACCAACCAAAACCAAAAACAACCAACCAAACTTTTCTGGTCCAAAATAGAAGATTAAATAATAAAACCACTTTCATGGCTCAGGTGAGCAGCATGAAGACCTGGTAGACCTTTGAAGTTCAGCACAAGAACTGCAAGTGTCACACAAAAAAAAATGGGCAGACAGTACATAGGCAAATATGGGCAGTTACACTGTTCAAGATACTATTTGAGCAGATGTAGCACTAGGAACAAAATTATTTTTAAATAGGGTTAAAAAAAATTTAACCCCCCCACCCAAAAAAACCCCAACCAACCAACCAAAAATCCCATACAAAAAAACCCAAACCAATTCACTTGTTAAATGAAAATCAGTTTTCCTTTTAAATAAAAAGGTGTTACATTGTCAATTGCTAAAGCTGAAGTTGCTGACATATTATCAGGTGCAGAACACAGAACACACTGAAGTTGCTCCAGAAGTCATATACAGGTGCCTGAAGGTAAGTGAAACTCCAGAGGTTGATGAATAGGTTTTAAAGAAACTGATTAGCCAGCCCTGCTTCCCCTATGAAACAGGCTTGCTGCACACTTTTAGTAAGCCATCTGGAATCATTATGAAGCCTTAGGATACACTTAATGTATCTTTCATACAAAAGTGCTGCAGGGATAAAGGAATTAGAAATTTTGCAAGAACAGGTATTTCAGAGGGAGTAGCACAATGAAGTCAATCATAAAATGTTGGGGTCATCCCTCCCTTCCCTGTTTTGTTTTTTCTTTAATGGGGAATGAGGTGACAAAGTGGTTTGTCCAAGTCCTGAAACAGGTGGATTCTCACATACATCTCAGTATGTGAATTTTTTTTTTCCTCACCCTTTTTTTCTTTTTAAACACACTTCCCCACATTCATTCTCCCTCTTTACTGCAGGCAGAGGCAGATGATCCTCCCCCTCTACCCAATACTGGCAAGACACACCTGTAGCATTGTGTCTAGTCCTGGGCTCCACAGTACAAGAGAGATAAGCACATTGGAACAAGTCCAGTGCAGGTCTACACAGATGATGCAGGGTCTGAAGTATCTGTAGTATGAGGAAAGGCCAAGAGAGCTCGGACTACCCAGACTGGAAAAGAGCAGGCTCAGAGGATTTTTAGCTCATACCCACTCAAATATGACCGTGAAATAATACAGCTGAATACAGCCATTCTCTCCAATCTCCCACTTGGGAGGCAAGAAATTCAGGGAAAAGATATGTATTTTTGGTAATATCAACCCCCACACATGGCCCAATCCTAAACTGTATCAAGACTATCTGGATTTAACTTCTTCCAAGTTACTGAACAAACTTGTAAGCACTGAAACAAAATCTCCAAGTAGAATCCAAAGAATAAAACATAATTAGTAATCATCAATTATGCAGGTATAACTCATTGTTTATGCATCAGTATACTACATCACAGCAAGAAAATTGCACTATCTCTTGGGTGGGTGAAGGAGTACCTCAGCAAACACCATTCTCACCAACGTAAGACAGGTGATGTTTCCTTTCAAAAAACCAGGAAGAGGATGGCACATCTAACTAGGCAGGGAAGCTCACCGAAGAATCCTCATAACAGGTGAGCACTGTAGGCAGAGAAGGAATCAGAAATGGCAAAAGATGTCCTCATATCCTCACTAACCCTCAGGAACAACTTATGGTCATGACTAGGTTCTTATTAAGTTGACTTGAAAAGGCAAGACTAGCTTACAAATATCAGAAAGATGGAATGAAAAGACATGGAGATGAAGAAACTTTAAGCTGTGTAGAGAAAGATGCTGAAGTGCTGGACTGCATCCAAAGAAGGGCAACAAAGCTTGTGGAAGGTCTAGAGGACAAGTCTTATGAGGGGTAGCTGAGGAAACTGAGATTGTTCAGTCTGGAGAAAAAGAGGCTTAGGGGAGATGTTATGGTTCTCCAAAACTACCTGAAAGGAGGTTGTAGTGAGGTGGAGGTCAGTCTCTTCTCCTGTGTGACAAGTGACTGGACAAGAGGAAGTGGCCTTGAGTTGTGCCGGGGGAGGTTTAGATTGGACATTTGGAAACATTTCTTAACCGAAAGGATTGTTAAGGAGTGGAACCAGCTGCCCTGTTGTAGAGTCACTGTCCCTGGAGATATTTAAAAGATGTGTAGATGGAGTGCTGAGGGACATGGTTGAGTGATGGACTCAGTAGTGCTAGGTTCATGTTTGAACTTGATGATTTTAAAGGTCTGTTCCATGCTAAATGATTCCATGATTCTATAAAAGTAAAAAAGCCTGTTCCTGTGAACATCACGGAAACCAGGCATAATCTGAATGCAGTATGTGGCTTAGCAACACCAGATTCAAGCAGTAATCTCAGAAGTACCAAGAGAAACTGCAATTTATCAACAAGATAAAGAATTATCAAGTAGAGATCAGAGGGGCAAGCCATTCTTATGAAGTTTAGGTCAATCATCCAGATGCCAGTACTTAAAAAGTAAAAGACAAGACTTCAGTTTTGGAAGCTAGACCTGTCTGTTTTGCCATTAAAAAACAAAAGCATGCATCTTGGGGTTTTTCAACTCCCAAACACATGGAAGGTAACATTTCCCCCTGCTCTCCTCACATACTACACAGCTTTCTGTTATTCCTTGCATAAAAGTTGTTCATAAGGAGGAAGGTCAGGAATTAAGCAAAAAAAAAAAATAGTGAAAACAAGTTGTATGTAAAAAACACTGCTGATATGTGCACTTTGATCATAGAGGTTTGACTTACGTATTTTGAAAGCTGAATGAACAAGAGGATTTGAGTTCAGAAACAAGAGATGATTTTTGCACAGCAAAAGGCATTTTATTCCAGCCACTGAACGAGGTGCAAAGCCACAGTCATTCATGTTTTCTCAGTCCTGAGCCCTCCATCACTTACTAAGAAAATTAATCCCCTGTGAAATGTGTTGTACTGGTCAGCCTGACCCCATTTTAGTGGTTATAGTCAGAATTAAATCTAGTTCACTATTTGTTTCTGTGCGATATTTTTAAAAAAAATTATTTCATTACTGACTACATGTATCTGTGGATTTCCAGAAGTCTAAATACACAATTGTTTACAAAAGAACAACTAAAGAAATAGTGCAAGAAAGAAAAAGGAATCTTTTGTTTTCAAAGTAGCTCTCATAAAACCCAAAACATTCAGTATCTAAGAGCAATGTAATAAATAAAATCCATGTTTTCGGTTATTGTTTACATAGCAGGCACATTGCAAGAAAAGTTTTCTTGAAAAGTAGTGTTTTCAATGGGTAAGTTTATTGCCCTTATTTTTAATTCCCTCATTACTTACCAAAAGTTAAAAATTGAAACATACTGTACCAAATAACCACAGCTGGATTTATTATAATGTGATTCAATCAGCTTCACCAAGAAGCATAAAAAAACCCCACAAAACCTTCTATCAAGAACCACTGTTTCTAAGGAGGAAACTTCAATAAAGGCAGAGACACTGCACTAAGTGTACCAAGAACTTCAGAGAAACTCTGTCTGGAATTTCATTAAGACAAAAAGGTGCAAATACTGTCTGCAATGGGAGTCCCAAGCAAGTACTCCTCCACTTGTGAAACTGAATGCTAATAGAATACCCTGGGTATGCAGAGGTCTTATAAAGCAACAGAGATAAGAACTTACCAAAGAATATGCCTTAAAGATTAAAAGGACAAATAGAAAAGAATTGCATATGGTCAGACTGAGGTAGGTTCCGCATTAAAAATGAAGCAGAAAAAGACCTATTCAGTCATAACAAATGGTAAGTACACCATTTTTAGGTAAACCATGCACAATGATGAAGCAGCATTAGTTAAATATAATGTATGAAAAATACACAATCAAATGCTCTGCAAAACATTCAGTGCAGCAGATGATGCTGAACAGGGAGGAAAGGAGTGGAATGGGGGCAGGGGAAAAGAAGCATAGAAATAAGTAATTCCAAAACTGATGTGTAAGCAAAAATTTAAAGGACAACACACAGACCAGGCAACTCTCTAAACCACAAATTTGGAAACAACAGCACATAAAATTGTAGACCCAAACATTAGCTTCTAATAAATTTAGCAAAGCATGGCATCAGCATAAAATAACACCAACAATGCAAAAAAGCAGGTGGAAGCAGGGAAAGAAGTGCAAGTCACAATCTGATTTTAGGTACCTAAAAAGTTTTTAAAACAAATTTTGAAGAAGAAAAACATAGGATGGGTGTCTTGGTAAAAACAGGACAATATATTAACACTTTTCAGACAAAATCTCTTCAGTCCAAACTATAACCTTACTTTTTTCCTCATCAAAAAAAATTTTCTATGAAAAAATTAATCACTGTAATGTAGATTATATATAGGTACAAGATCCTTAAAGTGAATAGCAAATCAGTTAAAGGAGAAACAATGACATGCTCCTTTGAAGATTAATAATGCTGGAAGCCATCTAGTAAAGTTCCTGAAGTACTCAATGTTATTTAGTATAGTCACGAATCTCCTAGACACATGGGACAAGAGCTGCAATGAAATTTCTTAGAAAACAAAATTGAGAGGAACACTTAAAGGAAAGGACTGGGATTTTAAACATGAAGGAGATGAAGATTGGAATAGTAAATAATTACATTTTAAAGTACTAAATCATGCAAAGGTATTTACAAAGTTACTTGGAGAATGAAAAAATGCATTTGTTACAAAATCAGTGCTGGAGAAAAGTTTTTGTTTTACCCAAGAGCAGGGTTACTCCACAGCATAAACACACCGTGTCTGTGAAAAGGCCAATAGCATCACATGAGCATAAACTAAACAACTTCCAGAAGAGCTAGGGAAATTATTCCCACTGCAGTATGTATTGACTTGAACAGTTTTCATACAATCTCTCAGTTGAAGTCACTTGTGTAGAAGGAGGATTTATTCAAGGGGGAAGAGATAAAAGATTTACCAGAACTGCAAGAACAGAAGCTCACTTCACAAGCCCGCACAAGAAGAATATTTGACTTCAAAATGAAAGTTGAAATATTGTGTTTAGGTATCAATAATAGATGAATTACAATAACTAAAAACCACCAGGGACAGTGAAAAGGATTACTGGATGTAGGGCTGTGTTGACATGAGAAGAAATGGGTATAAATTTACCTTGGATGTTTCAGCTAGCAATTAGATGATGGTTTCTAATCATTATCATACTGAATTCCTGAGCAACAAAACCAGCAAGACTCATTTTAAACTAGAATACAGAAATGATTCTGTGATATAGTAAAAAGTATTATAAAGTAGAATAATGCCTGGGTGTCATGCCTCCATAGGTACTTCCATCCCGATGAGCAGTAACAGCTATTTCAGTTGAGTTTCAGAAGTACTCACTCTGCTCAGACCTCACTATTCAACTATTACTTTAGGGGGGGGTAAAAAAATTTAAAATAAATTAATAAATAAAATCATGC
>JANIJG010023140.1:0-101438 GCA_024611175.1 Megaceryle torquata
CCCCGCCCGCCCCCCTCCCCCGCGTGCCGTCCCGCGGGGCGGCCCCGGGGGGGGGACCGCGGGGGGGGGGGGGGGGGGGGGGGGTCTCACCAGAGCAGAGCAGAGCAGAGCAGAGCAGAGGGGCAGAATCCCCTCCCTCAACCTGCTGCCCACACTGCTCTGGATGCAGCCCATTGGCTTCTGGGATGTGAGCAATCACATGTTGCTGGCTCATGTCCAGCATCCCCAGCACCCCTAAGTCCTTCTCCACAGGCCTGCTCTCCATCCCTTCACCCCCCAGCCTGGATTGGTTGTCCCAACCCAGGTACAGGACCTTGCACTTGGCCTTATTGAACCTCACGAGTTTCACATGGGCCCACCTCTCTAACATGTCAGGGTCCCTCTGGATGGTATCCCTTCTCTCCTGTGTGGAGAGACACAGCTTTGGCTGATGGGCAGCTCATGGCAGTGGGAGAGCTGAGTGCATCTGTGCACTTGCTGTAGCAGTGGTAATTTCATCTTTTATGATAATAAGCTGCAGGAACATCCACTGGGATGTAATCAAGCTCACACTGTGATCTTCAAAATGATGCAGACAGATAAAACTATCCTTCTTATGTGGTTAAAAAATTCAAATGACAATTTCCTCAAGCATCAGTAAATTACATAGGGTCATACGTAATGCCACGTATACAATTGTGATTGGCAGCACTGCTCCAGCACTACTTCTCTAAGTGACTGTTCATAAACCAGAGATAAAAGAAACCACAGTTGTCCCCAGCTGCAGCTTGCAAAAACTCTGGGTAAAATAATCCAGTAATCTTTAGTAATTAACTCAGTATTTTAAACCCAAAAGGGATGATTATTTTGTTTGAATTCAGGCACAATCTAGGTTATTACATGACTCTTATGGTGTGGAATGATCTGTGGTGAATGTCACAAGGGATGGGCTTAACCACTCAGCGCTGATGAAAATTGAATTTAAAACTGAACCCTTATCCCTAGAAACTCCTTATTTTATAATGCTTTTGGAAACAGTTCCTTGTCATGCTAAGATAGCAAAAAGCAAACATAAGTCTGAAATTTAGCATAGGAGCCCAAGACCTTAGCTAGAGTGAGCTGGAAATCTGAAGGGACTTTGGAGCTATATCAGTTCCACTGTTATAAAATCATTAATAAATTAACATGGGATTTGGGGTCATATTTAAATTTTCCTCTGGGGGAATTTTTACTTTGTAGTCCCTGAATTATGGGTTAGAGCTCTCAGTCTGCATTAAGCAGCAAATTAAATGTAATCTCCATATATAGGGCATGTGAGCAGCTATGTTAAGTAAATCACTTGTTTTTTTTTTAATGTCAGTATTTTAAGAAAGTTTTGAAATAGTCATCTGCTCTTGTGGAAATGAAGAAAAATAGGAAAATCCTGCTTCAGTAGTGTCGTATGGACTTCAGATTCACCAAATCAGCATGTTAGTAACAGAAAAGTCACATATCATCTGAGAATTGATTGATTTAAAAAAAAATCCTTTGATGATTTGGGCAAACAAACAGTAGCATCTTCACACTGTTTCCATAAACTGTTTTTTTGTGATTTATCTCAGGAATAACTGTTCTTACAGATGGGATTCTCTCAGATTTTATATATACTTCTGAGCTAGAATTAGTTTTGCTCACCGGTGGAAGCATATCTAAAGAGTTCCAAATTCAGAAATTATTCCTAAATCTCTTGACCTTAAGATCATTTTCATAATTCCAAATGCATTTTTCACACTTGGGGAAAAAAAACCCTAAAAAACCCAAACAAACTCCCAGATTTCATTTTAAAAAGCATGTTTTAAACCTCCAAGGTGAAGATAGAAAGTTCAAAAGGAAGGAGCACATGTATTGTAATAAACCAGAAGCCATGAGGTGAATCAAACTGATACAAATCCAAAATTACTGTTTGAACCTCCTAATTTCAACATACCTGGCTCAGGATTCTGGATGCTTGAAAATAGCTCACTTTGCTATGGAAAATACCAAAATAGGGTTTTGTTTTGTTTTGTTTTGCCTTTTTTTTTTTTAATCAGAAGAAAAAAAATTGAGATATATTGGTTCCTAGACCTTCAAAAAAAAGTGGTTTCTGTTTTGAAATAATTTTCCTGATTGGTGACAGCAACACCCAGAACTCAGACACAGAATTTAAACTGGAGAGATCAAATTTAATGGGCACTCACATGCAGAATCATCCAGCTTGGTAAAGAAAGTCCACACTGATGTGGCACTATGTGGTAAACCAGACGGTTACTGAGGATAAAGTCTGGCAGCTCCATTTTCAACTCCTAGGAAGTACTTTGGAGAAAGGGAGAACATGGAGGGTGGCTGCAAGGGAAGGAAGAGGGTGGAAGAGGATGACTTCTGAAAGGATGACCATTGAACTCCAGAAAACATGAATTTCCACTCCACTTTTTATTATTCTTCCTTTTTAAATTTTATTTTTAATGAGTTCACCACTGAATATCCAAGACCAGTATGGATGCTGAAGATAATGCTGGTACAACACACGTCAACATATCATGAATATTGCAAAACCATGAGTAATGCAGGTGAATGAAGGCTTGATAAGCTTCAAGTGAGGAAGGTCTCCACAGTGTGGGAGCTGCAGAGGATGACAAGAGGACAGGAGGAGGAAAGGAGAAGAGGAAGAGAGGAGGACAAGGCTTTCTGGCACTGCACTCCATGGTCAACCCTTCCAGAGCTACCCAGCCTGGTGGGAACAGGCATTTCCAGTGCTGTTGCACGTACCGGCAACAGGCGTTCCCAGACCTGCTGCTGCGGTGGCAGGACAGGTGCTCCTGGCAGTGCAGAGACGTGTTTTGGCACAGCCCGTGCTGTTCCCCATCAGTGTGATGGGGATGGGTGTCTCCAGCGTGGCCGCCTATGCTGAGCAGGTGCTGCAGGGCAATGTGGGGATAAGTGACCCCGATGGGATGCAAGGACAGGACTGGCGCTCCTGGTGCTGTGTGGTACGTGTGGATGGTGCTGCCTCGGTGAAGATGGTTCTTCTGAACCGGTTGGATCTTACCTGGGTGGAGAGGGATGGAGGTGGGTTCTGGGCAGGTGATTCTGTTGCATCTCAGCATATCTTGGCACCATGGTTGGCCTGCTGTGGGGTGGGATAGCACAATGTGGGGTGACCTGGTGTTGTGCGAGGTGTGTTGGTTTGATATGGGAAGGGTGAACATCATGTGAGGTGGCTAAGTGTAATGTTGGGTGGGTTGGCCTGATGTTGAGTTTGTGGGCATGATGTGAGACAGGCTGATCTTTTGTGGGCAGACTGTGGTGATACTGGGCAGGTTGGTCTGCTGTGGGGCAGGTGGGCATGATGTGGTGGTGGTTGACCTGTTACAGGGCAGGTTGGTGTGATGTGGGGCAGGATGACCAGATGTGGAGCAGGTTTAGCCAGATGTGGGGCAGCCTGGCATGCCGTGGGACAGCTGTCGTGCCAGGAAGGTCCAGCCGAGGCATCATACCCTCTCGGGGACCCACGCTGGGCCGTCCATCACCGGCCGCCCCTCAGCAGGGCCCAGGCCTCTCCTCGTTGCCATAGCGACAGCAACCCCCTCTTCACCCCCCCCCACCCCGCGCACCCGCCCAGCAAAATATTTTCATCCCACCACGTGATAAAAACAGCTTCCCCCACACACACACGTGACGGAGGATGAGCGACGTCAATCAAAACAGACTTTGTCCAATCATCAGCTGCTTCTTCAGGCTTCGTCCCGCCTTCCGGAAGTCGGCCCTCCAATCCGTGCCGGCTCCCGTTCCAACGGTTTGACAGACGCCAAGGAGAGGAACGTTGATTGACGTTCCTTTTAGCCAGTAGTGTCTGAAGGAATCAGCCGGGCTCCCGCCTCAGTGGAGAGCGGACCAATGAGCGAGCGGAACTTCCCTTCCCGCCCGCCCCCCGGCACCCGCCTCCCAGCACTGCGGTAATATGGCTCCGTAGCCAGCGGCCCGGGCCGGTGCTGCTGCCGCCATTAACCCTTTGGTGCCCGGCGGCAGGGGCGGGGGGGGAGTGGCCCGCGGGGCTCATGCTCAGGCGCTGCAGCCGGTGTCTGGCCGTTGCCCTGCCGTGAGGATGAGCTCGGCCGCCGGCCCCGCTGCTTTACCCCCGGGCTCCGCCACTCGGGCCTTGCATGTGGAACTACCCTCTCAGCAGGTACGGAGGGTCTCGGGGGAAAGGGGCGGCCAGAAGGAGGCTCTCGGCTTGGGGAGGAGGTGACTTGGGGTGTAGAGGGGGTGCTACCTGGGGTATGGGGTGCTTTGAGGGTGAGGGGGGGTCTCCCTGAGGTATGAGGTGCTCTGGAGTGAAGGGGTTGCTTCCCGAGATAGAAGAGGCGTGCTTCCTGAGGTATGTGGTGCCCTGACGTGTAGGGGAGATGCTTCCTGGTGTGCGAGGTCCCCTGAGGTGAGGGGAGTACTCCTTGGGATAAAGGGGGGGGTGCTTGCTGAAGTATGGGGTGCCCTGAAGTGTAGGGGGGTTGCTTTCTGAATTATGGGGTGCCTTGAGATGTAGGGGAATGCTCTTGGAGCTGTGCGGTGCCATAAGGTGAAGGGAGGGTTCTCCCTGAGGTGACTGTGATGCTCCCTGATGTATGGTTTGCCCTGAGGTGTGGGCGGGGTGCTCCCTGAGATGCGGGGGTGTGCCATGAGATGAAGAGCTGGAGAGGTTTTCCCTCAGTTGTAAGGGGAGATTTCCCCGAGGTATGGGTATGCCTGAATCAGGATCCCTCAGCTGATGGCTTTGGGGGTCCCTAAGACAAGGAGTTTTGAGCACCCTTTTTGTGAGATGGTAGGAAGATGAAGGCCCCTTTGCATGGGGGCAGGGGTCTGTGTTAAAGGAGTTAAAGGGGAGCTCCCCCTCCCTGTGAGGCTACCTTTGTGGCTGTAGAGGTGCTGGGTTCAAATTAAAGTTGTGAGTTGCTGTACAGATAACACCCAGATAAATTTGCTTTAAGCTTGTGTAAGTGGTGAGGTGGGAGAAGCTGTGGTGCCCTCTCCTCTCCTGCCGTGTATTTTATCAGCGTGGGGAGTGAGCATGGATAAACACATGGCCTATTCTGAAAAGCTGTGAAATGTTCCCTCCCCATCACATCCTTCCTTCAGCTAACTCTGTTTTTCCTGTTTGCTGATAGTTGGCTTTTGGTTTACTGGGCAACCATCCCATGTTCTAGTTTTGGAGAGCATTAGGAGCAAGGTTAAGTGAGGAAGTTGAGGCTCCACACGAGGGTTTAGCAATCCGTATCAAACTCTGTGCCCTTTCCCCTGTTGCATTCTGTGACTTTTACTGTACGGGAGCTTCAGCAGTAGGGTGGAGGGCAGAATATTAGCAAAGGTAGTCTTTGCTTTAGAGATACTGTCAGGTGTGAGCCTGTGCTTGAAGTTTTGGTTGATTGCTTTGGTGCATTTGATGTTATTAAGAAGTAGATGCGTGATCTGAGTGACTTGAGCTATCTGTTACCAGGAGTGAAAATGAAGAGTTACTAGAGAAAAATCAATAGATGCCAACTTGAAATGGAACTATAACTGCTCCTCGGATAAATGCGATTTACCAGGCATCCGCTCTGGGGCAAATGGAGATGGCTCTTGGCCACTGGAGGCCTGCAAGTATTGACCCTAATTTAAGTGCAAGTAGTTATTCTAAAATGTGGACCTAGCCTATGGTGATGAATGTAAAGATAAGCACTGCTTTGAATGATCTTTACAGGGAGCATTGTATTGTTGAGGAGATCAAATACGATCTTCTGCCTGCTGAATTTTTGGTTTTATTCTTTCCCAGACTTATGCAAGAACCAAGCAAATGCTGCAGGGAGAAGCCTTAGCTATTAGTCATTGGACTTCATTTGTGAAAGTGAGACCAAAACACAGCCTTTTTACTAGGAACAGAAACTTTTGTAGGAGTTTGTAGAAGCGGAAAATGAATCATCAATTATAGGATGTTCCAGTTGAGTAAATATTTAGTTTAAGCCACATAGGAGGCTTGTACAGGTGCTGGAGAAATGTTAACTGTAGCAAGTGTCAGTCTGATTGGTTTGGTGTATGCTCTGCAAATAAGAAGACCGTGCGCTGAGGTATCTGTGCATGCAGTCAAACTGAGACACTCTGAAACTACAGTTGTATACACTGATAACAAATCATCCTTTTTCCCTGTATTATGGGAGCTTAAAAGTCTGTTACTGGGTTGCAAGATAACCTTACCTTGAAGTGGCTGGAGATATTTTGCTGCAAAATGATGAAAAAGAATGGAAAAGTTGTTCCAATCTATTGTGCCCCTTCTGTAATGCAGAAATCTGGCTGATCTGAGTGTGGTGCTGCATAACACGAGGTAATTGTTTGCTACCTGCCAGCAGAGAAATCAACTTGGGGATTTTTTTTAGTAGGCAGTTTTCTCTAGAACATCCAGTGCTGCATTTTTTGACTATAAGGATGAGAGTAAGATGTTCTCAGTCATGGCTATAAATCTCTTGAAAGACCAAATTCTCAAATGTGAACTTGAGGGGAGTGCTTTTAATGACTGCAGTGACTTTTTAACAGCTGAAGTGTTGAAGGTGTAATTTGAGTTTAGTCTGGATTTAATTCTGCCAGTGATAATCACATTGATTACAAAAGAAAGCTTCTGCTACTGGCACATTTTCAGTAGTGAAAAATTGTGTCCAAAACCTTTTGCTGGTGTGACCACACTTGTGTCAGACTCACTAACCTATTCTTTAGCTTGTTTATTGGTGACGAGATGACCTGTCCTACGAATACCTTTTGCTGGTGTAGTCTGCTTTTTAACTGGGATAAATGGAGGATATGGCTGTAAAGAAATGCATCTAGTTAAGCATAAAATTCCAATCTTTATCCCTAATTAATTGTACCAGGATGCTATTTTCTTTTGCAGGAAGTGTGAGTCTAACAGAACTGAAAATGTGTTGTGAAATAATTATGCTTTAAAAGCAGAGATTCTTGAGCATCATCTCTTCCTAGATGCTCAATTCAAGGAAGTCAGGAGGGTCATGATAATGATTTGTAAACGTTCAAAACAACCTCAGTCCTGTCATTATAAACAGCTCAAAGCAACAGAGGGTCAAGGAGCCAAACCTTTCAGACTCTTACATTCTAGATGGAAGTGGTTGGACCAAAAACTGCAGTCCGAACCTAGAGAGCCAGTCATGCTGCAGTGAAATTATTTGTTGAGTGTTCCTGTGATAATTGCTGACCAAAACAGATGTCGTCTGTTCTTGTCTAGAGACAGGAAAACACATTTCTGTGGGCTTCAGTACCAGGGCCTCCAGCACTATAAGCTTATCCATTTCAGCATGAAGGAAAAGCTTTTACTATAAATTCCAACATCAGTGAGACTGAAGCTTTTAATAAACTGTGAGCTGGTGTTTGAAGACCTGCGGTCTTGAACTTGAACTGCATGTACTGTTGTACAAACAGCTGTACTGATGCACGGGTTGTAATGAGTGAGGAGTTGTAAGGAAGAAAAGGGACCCATATTTTATTTTTAAACAGATGATTTCCAGTCAGTCTGTGGTTCAGGTTTTTCATCAGATCCGCATCCATGGACTGAAGCATCACTGTTGTCAAGGTGGCTGGCCAGGGCATGAATAAAGTATAGGTATAATTTGGTTTGGTTTTGGGTGGAGCTGAGGAGGATCCCTCAGAAGTATTGACTAGAACTGTTTTAGAAAATGACAAAAATGTCCCCTACTGCTTCATTGTGATAGATGACAGAAGAAAAGCGAACACAACTCAATGAGGATTCCAGTGTAGTAGGTGAGTACAAAGTCACGTATGTAACAGCTTAATGCTGCTGTGACTTGGATGGTAGTAAAGTATTTCAACCACTTGTTCCAAAGAGGTTTCACTGTACACCAACTGAAAATGCTTATCCTCCAGCTGCATCTCTGCTACCAGTACTTGCCAGTTGTAAAATCTTGGTCTGCTCATGTTGCAAATTCCCACAGGCTTGACTGATGACTGGTTGCAAGAAGCTTTCTTCTGAAAATCCTCTATGGCTTACTTCCAAATTACAGGGGGAAAACAATATGTGATGTTTAGTCTGTATACAAGGCAGCCCTCTAATGGGACCACAGATCACCTCTGTCTATAGCTATTTTTTTCCTCTCAGCAAACTTCAACTCTTGGACTTAATCCTAACTTGATGTAAGCAGTTTTCTGCTCACTGGAGCTAGCCTTGTTAATGGTGGGGGGGAAAAGCTAGGTATTATAGATACTAGGGGATAACATCAGGAGCTGTACACAGAGTTGGGTCTTTTCCACCAGAAGTTTTCGTTTCAGTTCAGTGTTGGCTAGTCCTGTTTCAGTATGCCCTGTGTGGTAATTTCCAAGGTGGGTTTCTGAGATGAGCGGCTCAAAGACTTCGGATGTGTTGTGTGCGAGGGAGTTAGATGTGCTCATGTTGAATATGGATGTAGGTGGTAAGAAGGAAAGGACTAAACTGTGCCACTGTATACAGCTGTGAATAGTCTTATACCAAAGTCCAGGTGACCTAATTTCTGTATCTTTCAGTTCATATCTTGTCAGATGGTGAAAGTTCCTCTGGAAATAAGCAGCAATGAGCTTTCAGCCACAGATGTTCAGATGTCAGAAGTAGATGTTTACAGCAGAGCAAAACAGAGTACTAACAGTGAAACTTAATGCAAAGGACTTTCTGCAGCCTCTGTTCATTTTGAGATTGGGATTCATTAAAGAACCAGTTGGGGTTTGATGGATTTCTAGAAGCCTGAGAGCAGCACTTAGCAAACACCGCTCCTGTGACCTCCATACAAGCTTAACTCTGGGAGCAGTTTAGCTCATGGGGTGCAGAAAAGAGGTTTGAGATAAAGGCAAGGGATCTGAATGCATTCCATGATGAGCCATGTGAGGCTTCCTTGCCCTCTGAACTTCAGCAAACTGCAGAGTATCACATTCGTTTGTACTCAATAGTGACTTGTCAGATTAGATACATGTTCACCTCATGAAATCCAGGTTGGCGTTTCCAGTAGCTGGATAAAAGTATTATGTGGCTAGGATATGTTTTCTCCCATCCCACCACTGCTCAAACAATGGATTATGCCTGTCCTAAACCTGTTAGGCAGGGAAGGGTCCTTTGTTTTGAATACTGAAGATGAAAATCTTATTTAAGAATTTAAAAACTTCTTTTAGACAAAGTTCTGGAGCAGATTCCTAAGTGGTAGGAAGAAAATCCCTCTCCAAGAATTACTTTGAACATGAAACCACACTGTAGTGTTCACCTTCCATGAACAGGTTGAGTTTAATAGAGGGATTGAATTTAGGGACTCAATGTCCTTTTCAGGTTTATCCTCTTATTCCATGATCCTTCCCCTAAGGAAATAGAAAGTTGATTGCAAGATGGGCATATCTCATTGATGACCACAGAAGTGAAGATTCTCTATTCTGTAAAATTCCTTGTACAAGAAGCTGTTCCATTGAGTTACATTTAAAGAAATGTTGCATACTAAACAGTTAACAGTTTTGGAGCTTTTGGATTTTAGTAATTGCATGAGCTTAATGTACATGCTTTGGGAACTTGCCTTGCTCCTCTGTTTGAACCCAGGATGCAAAGAAATGGAAGTCATGAGTGAAATGAACTTGAAAGCGGAAGATGTTTTTATTTTTTCCTGGGAAGTACTTTCAAAAGAAAAAAAAAAAAGTTCTGAATTGCAGGCACTTCTGGATTCCAATAATAAATAAAACTGTATTTTCAGCAGTTGGAAGTGACAATCTTGTGTAATCCAGTACCTTGGGTATAGGTTTAGATACTTGAGGCGATCCAAGTGAATACAGGTAAAGCAATATGAGAAGAATATGGATGAATTAGAACAAGACTAAAATTTCATAATTCACAGAACATTAGGCATTGTAAAGGGCCTTTGGAGATAATCTTCTCCAACCCCGTGGCTACAGCAGAGTCACCTAAAGCAGGTTGCTCAGGATCATATCCAGGTGGGTTTGGAATCTCTCCAGAGAAGGAGACTCCAAAACCTCTCTGAGCAGTCTGGGCCAGGCTCTGGCACCCTCACAGGACAGATTTTTTTCCTCATGGTCTGATGGAACCTCCTGGGTTCCAGTTCATGCCTGTTGCCTCTTGTCCTTTTGCTGGGCACCACTGATAAGAGTCTGGCCCCATCCTCTTGACCCCCACCCTTTAGATATAGAGAAGATCCACTGTCTTCTGTTCTCCAGGCTAAATAGCCCCAGGTTTCTCAGCCTTTCCTTAGCACAGAGATGCTCCAGTCCTCTCTGCACCTTTATAGCCTCTGTTGGACTGTCTCCAGTAGTTCCTTGTCTCTCTTGAACCGGGGAGCCCAGAACTGAGCTAGTTATTTTCTTAAAAGATGCATTCTGCTCCTACAGAGCAACTTGGGTAACTTGGCAAAAGTGGGTGATTCAAACCTGTCTGACAGTGCACTTTGAGAAGCCTTGTATGTGGGAGAAGTGAAGAAAGGCTACTATACAGGCTCAGAGCTACATGTGAAATAGTTTTTCAACTAAACTGAGCATTTTTTTGGAAATAGTTTTATATACATATTGTTACGTTATGCTAAGCAGTATGAAAACAAAGACTCTTAAATATTTTACTTCCTCTTTCCTATTAAATATGCTGGGGGAAATCACAATAGCGCATGGAAAGTGTAAGATTTGAATATTGCTTTCACTTCTCTTTGCCATGCAAAGATGAGTGGTGAGGGAAGTGTTGCTCCAGTAAAACACCACAAGGGGAGTATTAACCTAATCATAGAATGGCTTGTGTTAGAAGGGACCTCTAAGGTCATCTAGTCCAACCCCTCTGCAGGGAGAAGCTAGAGTGTGTTGCTCAGAGCATTGTTCAACCTAACCTGGAATGTTTCCAGGGGTGGGGCATCCTGGGCCAATGTTTCACCACATTCACTGTAAAAAAAATAATAAAATATAAAAAAAATCATCCTTCTCTAGTCTAAGTCTCCCTCTTTTATTTTAAAACCATCACCCCTTGTCCTGTCACAACAGGCCCTGCTAAAAAAATTTGTCCCAGTCTTTCTGACTGGCCCCCTTTAAGCACTGAAGGGCCACGAGAAGGTCTCCCCAGAGCCTTCTCTTCTCCAGGCTGAACAACCCCAACTCTGTTGGCCTGGCCTCACAGCAGAGGATGTGTAGTGACCTTACATAGTTGTATTCATGTCCAGCTGTATCAATTTCTAGTGGTTGTTAGAGGCAATTAGGAGGAAATAGTTATTAAAGTTAGTGTTAAATGGCTATTTTAGCCTAAAAGGGTTTGCTGTTAATCTGGGGATAGAATTTTGCTTTCTACAGTGTACTTCTGGGGTTTTTTGTTGTTGTGTTTGCTGGTGTTTGTTTTTTCTTTTTTTTAATTTTTTTTATTGCAAGTGTGTTTTGAATGATCTGTGGATAAGTTAATAGCCTGGTCTGTCAGAAAGCTGTAGTATATCACTCCTAATGGTTTATTTTGACATTTTGAGGGGATTTAGGGAATATTCTTGAGTGAAAGAAAGCTGGTAACTAAAGACTCATTCACCATATATGAAGTGAGTCTTACTGGTTTGTCCTTGGTTTGTCACCTAGTGAAACGATGATAATCTTTAATATGCTTCAGGTTGTTAGCGTGTGCTGTTTGCTTGCGCAACTTGGTGTGTACTTAAAATCAAGTCGCTCTTTAAGGTCAAAAGTGCTTTTGCTTTAATTTTATTTATGCTTTTTTTTCCCCCATAAAAGGCCTTGTTTACATTTTGGGTCCTTCCTTCTGAGCATCATCTTGTTTTCCAGTGCTTAATTGATATTCCCAGGTCATTCTCACTGCTAATATGGACTAATGCTCTCATGCCCAAGGTGATGTTAAGAGGCTTAAGGGACCTTTCTGAACTGCTACAATGCCATTATTAATGAGGTGGGACTTACACTCTGATGTTCTGTTTTCCACCCATGGCGTAGTTCCTGTATTGTGTCAAAGAAGCAGTTATAGTTTTGGTCTTTAATCTTCCCAGTGAATATATATTTAGATAAGCTCAGAGGAAAACATCAGTAAGGAAAGGTGCTGGTTTTTAATGGTCTTAGTTAAAGATGGAGAAAGACTGTCTAGTTCCTTGTTATTTGTCTCTGTATCTAAACACCTAGCAAGAGGGGCTTTGGCCAGCGGTCAGTGCTTGTAAGATTTTTTGTAACAATAGTTGAGAACAATCTTTTAGAGTCTGATGACAGCTTTTATTCTTCAGAGTCAGTGCTTGCCAGCCTACTTGATATGTTTGTCTTTATGTAGTAGTGGCCATAACCAAACACAGCTGTTGAAGCAGTACACAGAAAGAACTTAATTTGCCTAAATCTCTGCATGGGTTTAAGATTGTGCTTTTGAACCTTTCCTGCTAACACAACATTTAAATAAATTCCATGTTGTGAGCCCTGTTTTATCATACCTACCCATCTATCCCATTTGTATCTAAGACAGAATACATCTGTCTTATGTATCTGTCCCTACCTTATGTTTTAAATAACAGGCTCTGTCAGCCTTTCTGCAGAGGTGATCACAAATTTTGGATGTGAAGGATGAGGATGCAGAAAATTAGTGAAGAGTGTGAAAACTGTGGGCTTACACTGACTATCAGTTTTGGTCCTGATTGTCTTATTGATATGGAGCTCTAAGAAGTCAGTGTGGATTTTTTCCTTTTTTTTTCTTTACATGTGGTTATAGTCTGCAAAGAGAAGGTATCTTGCTCCTGCTGAACAGTTACCAGCTGTTTGTATCATTGGTCTGAGGTAGAAGTTGTGTTCAGAGTTGCTCCTTGGAGTAAATTCAGTTATTTAATGAGAAAAATGTTTAGTGGGCAAGATAGTAAAAGAATACAAGAGAAGATAGATCAAAGGTTTTAGGTATCTTCTAAGAGTAATATTTAGTTGTTTTATTTTTTTTCAGTTACTGTATAATTAGCTATCACTTACTTCCTGTTACTGTTTTAATTAGCCTTAAAGGAGCAGGTTGTGCCATAGACTGGCATATTTTGTCAAATACAACATTGATTTCACAAGTTGCGTTTTTTTTAACTCTGTTGTGCTAATGAAGGGATGGTTTAGAATCATAGAGTGGTTTGGGTTGGATGTGTCCTAGTTCCAACCCACCTGCAATGTGCAGGAATACCTCTATCTAGTCTGAATCTCACCTCTTTGTTTAAAACCATTACCCCATGTCCTGTTGCAATAGACCCTGCTAAAATGTCTGTTCCCATCTTTCTTATAGGCCCCCTTTAAGTCCTGGAAGGCCTCAAGAAGGGGCCTGGAGCCTTTTCTTCAACCCCAGCTCTCTCAAGCTACCCTCATAAGGAACACTTAACATTCAAGTAGCTGGAGAATAAATGTACTTCTGCATGGGCCATGTCAAGTATAGAAGTGTTCCTTACCCTTCCTCTTTCACTTTCTCCCTGTATGAATTGGGGAAGACTTGATATTTTTTTGACATTTTCCATGTGTGTACTGTCCTTATTGAAGCTCTCTTTGCAGTACAAAACCGGGAGTAGTGGCAGAGTATGGATTGCTCCTTAATGTGTTCAAGTAAAAGCTCTGTAGGAGGTCGTCTGTCTAAAGTGAACCTTTCAAAACTCTTTCAGATGCCCATAAGCATAAAGAAAAGGAAACACCTTGATTTAAGGAACTAAACGAAAATATGCAGTTTCACATCTGTGAAATTTTGAGCCCATGTTGATGGAAGTTGTTTTGCCTTCTCTTGTGGTCATTTAGTCTGGGTAAATCATGCTATGCAGTTTTGGTGCATCAAGTCCTCGAGGAATATGAGAAAATTGAAATATTGAAGAAAAATATTGTATCCCTCTCTCTTTTCTCTTGTGAAGATGCAGCACAGTTCCATTCCTACCTCACATCTTTGAACTGGTGTTGGCCTCAGGCATAACTTTTTCAAGACTTTGCAGAAAGGGCAAGGAGTGACTGAGCTGCTGTTGAACCCCAGCGCGTGACATGAGGAAACTGACATGTGAAGGGGATGTAATTATAAGGAGCAATTCATTGAAGTAATGATGCTTGTGTAGCTTTGAGGCCTTGCTGTCTTCAAGTGTGTGCTGAAAGGACATTAGAATAGAATTAAAAAAATTCCTTATGGTATGCCCAACAAAATTGCACATCAGATGCTTCTGCTTTGCTTTTGAAGCAGATCTGAAGTAATGTGTGATTTAGAAACAGAAATGCCTGGGTTGGGAGGGACTTCTAGAGGTCATCCAGTCCAACCCCCTGCTGCGAGCAGGGACATCCTCAACTAGAGCAGGTTGCTCAGAGCTTCGTTATTTGCTTGACTGAGTTGTCAAAAGCTGAACTGTGACAAACTAATTACAAAACTTTTAAATAAATCTTCCTAGCAAGGGTGTAAACTGGAGTACAAGCATATTCTTGTCCTTTCTGTGGTTTTAAGTAAAAATATGTCTGAATAACATCTCAACTTCCCACTGTACGTTCCTTTGCTATTAAAGGCTTTGTGTACTGCAGCACCCTTGATGCAAACCTCCTGTAAGGTACCTTTTTTTTGGAGTGTATCAAGTTGGAAAATAAGGTAGCTTGAAAATTTGTATAAATTTAAGTAAGAATGCTTGTCTACCATTTAACTTCATTTTTCCATTACTTAATTATGAAAAGTATTTGGAGACCCAAATAGCTGACTTCCAACTCAGTTCTGTTAAGTTTGAAACAATCAGATTTGCTGTAGTAACATTTATGTTGCTAATTAATCTCTGCACCCTGTTTTAATGCTAAAATAGTTGAAAGTATTTTGCTTAAATTCTTCCAGACCTACTGTGGGTCATAAAGCAAGTGAGTGAGGAAACTCTGAAAGGCAGGTAAAACCAGAATATGTACCAGCCTGTACAGAGGGCAGACCTGATCGTGACCTGAAAAGAATTTATGGAATGTTATCCCTTGAAAAAATCAGAAGGGCAACAGTCTGAAAATCAGAGGTAGTGGCCAGAGATGAAGACTGTATCTTGATGTTTATTTTACATATCTATCTGATAGGTAGAACAATCCATTGAAGGCTAAGTAAGGAGAACTGGTGCTGAAATTGTAGCCAGTGTTAAAAGTCCTGGAGCAGACAGGCTGAAGACTTGGGTGGAGGGGAACCTCATGAACTTCAGCAAGGGTAAGTGTAGGGTTCTGAACCTGGGATGGAATAACCCCTTCCACCAGTACAGGTGAGGGGTTGACTTGCTGGGAAGCAGCTCTGTGAAGAAGGACCTGGGAGTGCTGGGGGACAAGAATTTCACCCACAGCCAGCAATAGGCCCTGTGGCCAAGAGGCCCAGTAGTCTCCTGGGGTGCGTTGAGTGTGGCCAGCAGGTTGAGGGAGGTTCTCCTTCCCCTCTACTCTGCCCTTTTAAGGTCACCTTTGGAGTATTGTGTCCAGTTCAAGAGAGACAGGGAACTACTGGAGAGAGTCCAGGGGAGGCTCCAAAGATGCTGAGAGGACTGGATCATTTCTCTGATGAGGAAAAGCTGAGAGCCCTGGGGCTGTTTAGCCTGGAGAAGAGAAGCCAGAGAGGGGATCTTCTTAATACTCATCAATATCTAAAGGGTGGGGATCAAGGGGAGATGCTGCAGAATCTTGTCAGTGGTGCTCAGCAACAGTACAGTGGGCAACTGGCACAAACTGGAACCCAGGAGGTTCCATCTGAACATAAGGAAAAAATTCTTTCCTGTGAGGGTGCCAGAGCTGTGGATCAGGCTGCCCAGAGAGGTTGTGGTGTCTCCTTCTCTTAAGACATTCCAGCCCCACCTGGACATGACTCTGGGCCACCTTTTCTAGGTGACCCTGGTTTAGCAGGGAGGGTGGACAAGATCATCTGAGGATATCTTTCAACCTCTACCATGCTGGGATTCTGTGGTTCCTGTACAGTATGTCTTCTGGAGAAAAAATGATTGCTTTTCAGATAATCAGGTCTCTCTGAGAATCCTGAGTGGTGATTTGCTTTTGGCAACTTTGGGCTTTTGAAGTTATTTCTGTAAATTTCTGTGTTGCTTGTATGAGATGGTTTCCCAGCCTTCTTACACTGGTTTTAACCTTGTATTTACACCTCAGAAAAATTAAGGTTTGGATTTTTTTCTTTCCCTCCCTCTATTCATTTTTTGTTGAATCAGAAATGCTCTCTTGAACCAGTGAGATGGGTTATCCCATGGGTTATATTGAATGGCACTTTGAATGTGGGATGGTGGGGAGAGCCTTTTTCTAATCTAACTACAGATGTAAAAATTTCCTTTTGTCCAATTGAATTAAAACTAAATTTTGAAAAATGTATTCAGATTTACTAAGTTCCTGAAAAATTAGACTATTCCAACAGAATTTCTGAATCTTGCTTATGGACATGGATGCATTAAGACCCACTATCATTATTAACATCTGGAGGAGTTTTCAGCCAAACTTGCCTTTCACAGAGGGGACTATTTGACAACATCTCAGAGGGCTGTTGCTGGAAGAAACTAAACTGCTTTGTTCAAGTTTAGATGCTCCTTGCAAATTGATTTAACATGTCAGTGCTCATGTTTCTGCTGGGAGCAAGGATTCCTGAATGGTTTTGCTGAAAGAGCCAGTGCAAAAGAGGCTGACCATACAACTGGGAGAGAGGGCAGGAGGAGATAGATGTGGGACAAAAAGAAGACAGACCTCCTCCTTCTCCCAGCAGTGAGCCATTAGATCACTTCAGCTGCTAATAAAATCATAGGCACCGTGTGCTAAAGAATAAGGCATACTAATGACCTGAACTTCACAATTCGTACTTTGAGCCAGGGCACTACTTAAGTGTGGTAGTTCTGTAGCAAGTATAGAAGAATGGTCTTTGGCTCTCTTCTCAGACAGTTTGGCTCTAATTAATTTTTTTTTAATTTTTTTTTTCCTAGGGTCATTAGATTCTTGTAAGAGAATAATAAAGTGGTTAAGATGGAAGAAGAGTCAGAACTCTCCATGCTTGTTTTTGCTACCCATTATGTGACCTTGAACAAATAAATCATTATGAAATTCCAGGAATACTTTAGGCTCTTGTAGGTAGTTGCTGTTCCTCGTGTGGTTCCACGAGCAGTCCAGACTTTTTGTTAACAGCAGTGTACTTCTCTTTCTTGTTTTGACTTGTTCCCTTTTATTCCCTTCTTCCTCTCCCCATCTCTGCACTGATTTTTATTGGTGGTACCAGACTGTTGGTACCAAACAATAACCCCCAGTGAATACCATGTCCCTTCAGTTTCTCAGACCTGGAGGGAAGCAAAGAGTTGGTGTCTGGATCAGTTTAAGCCATCAAGAAACTGCAGTGTTTAAAAAGCCTCCCTGTTCTGTCCTGCTTTTGTGGTCAGCACATCTGTGTAGTAAGCTGAATTGGAGGAGCTTACACAAGTTTTAGACTAGCTTCTTTCTTTGCCAGTTTTAGCTTTAACGCAGTTGTTGATCAGAATACTTTATTTTATAGCAGTCTGGCTTGTTTATGGCCTGTGACAGATCTGGAGAGGTTCCCACAAAGTCACTGAATGAGAGCACTAGATACATTAAACAATTGGTAACAGTTCTTCACAATGATGAAAACTGAGTGCTTTTCTAAAAGCAGAAAGACAGACCTCTGACTTCTGAGAGAATCTGGTCGTTGCTGAGCATGGATGGTCTTGCTGTACTGCATTAGCAGCTCTGTTGAGATGCTGCTGCCTGTTGAATTCCAGGAAGCCAGTTTGGTGGCACTGCAGGCATGAGGGATGAAACCTGATGGTAGGCTCCAATCTTCTTATGTTTTCCAAAGCTTTTCTAATCTGCCTTTCTCTGTCTCTCTGGAATAGCTGTATGCTGATAACCTGTGATATCTTTACTCCAGCCCTGCTTTTAAAATACAATCTCCTACTGAGGATTTCTTCTAAGGGATAATTAGTGGATCTCTTCTCCTGGTTTGTAGACATTTATTTTCCTGGTACAAGGAAGCGTTAATTTGTTTCATGTAGATTGGAGTAGAGTTGCTGTATAGCAGTTGCTTTTACTCAGTTGCAGTGTAGACTGGCAATTAAATCAAATGATAACAAGGCCTCCCATGTAAGTTCACTGCTCCACTGACTTTCTTGTGAATTGCAAAGGCCTAGGACAATTGTGGTGATCAACGTACCTTCTGTGTCACAACCCTCTCCCTAGAATGAGCTGTTAAACCTGCTCTACTACTCTGCTAAGTAGTAATCCAGATTACACCATCATTCAGGCTGTGTGCACAAAATTCAGAGCTGTTGGTTAAACACCCTTTTTAATGGTATCAATTCTGCTTGTCAGAGCTTACCGAAATCAGTGCTCTGCTGAAAGAGGACCTCTTTCTGCAGTAGGATTTCTCAGTAAGATGCCTAGTGTTTGAGATCTTCAGCACTGTGTTGCTGACAGACTGTCAACTGTTTGAGGACATAGCGGTGAAAATTATCTATGCTCATCTACATATATTTTTTTTTTATGAAAGCAAATCCTACACTATCAGCTTGCAAACACAGCTGGCCTGTTTTAAGTTGTGACTCATGAGACTGCCAAAGCATTCATCATGTTTTTTAGCGCTTGTATTTTGATTTTTAAGCTAGGCTTTTTGGAATGGCTGTTCTGGCTGCAGAACATCTAATCTCGGGGAGATCCTTCCCTGATGAAGATTTCTTATTACTTTTATAGAAAGAGCAAATTGCTAAAACTTGTCTCTAATGAGAAGTCTCTTTTTTTTTTTTTTCCCCACCTAAAAGAAAAAGGAAATGAAAGTACTCTGAACTAATTGCAGCTACTGTATTCAGTGTAAGGTGTAATGGGTCATTTCTCTCTACAGACTTGCTTTTGCAGTTTGAAATGCACTGATACGTCTTTGTGAGCCACTTTTCACTTGTCCTGTAGAAGTGCTAGGCTGTACATAGCTCTGCAAATACTTTAAGCTGACGGTTTCAACAGTCCTGTCTGCCCTTGGCTATTTATTGTTGTGCTGTCTCTTCTTTCATAGAACCATAAAACTGTTCTTGTTGGAAGAGACCTTTAAGATCATTGAGCCCAACTGTTAACCCAGCACTGTCAAGTCCACCATTAAACTGTGTCCCTCAGCACCACATCTCAATGATTTTTCCATCCCTCCATGGATGGGGACTTTACCAGTTCCCTGAGCAGCCATTGTTCCTAATGTCCAACCTAAACTTCCCCTGGTGCAACTTAAGGTAATTTCTTCTTGTCCTATTGCTTATTCCTTGGGAGAAGAGATTGATCCCCACCTGGCTCCAGCCTCCTTGCAGGGAGCTGTCAAGAGCGAGAAGGTCTCCCCTGAGCCTCCTTTTCTCCAGGATCAACAACCCCAGGTCCTTCAGCCACTGCTCACAAGACTTGTGCTCTAGACCCTTCCCCAGCTTCATTACCCTTCTCTGGACACTCTTCAGCCCCTCAGTGTCCTTCTTGGAGTGAGGGGCCGAAACCTGAATCCAGTATTTGAAGTGTGGCCTCACCAGTGCTGAGTATGATCCCTGCCCTAATCCTGCTGGCCAGACGGTTTCTGACACAAGCCAGGATGCTGTTTGCCTTCTTGGGCTTTCATTGGCATAGCTGCTTGTACAACCACATTGTGAACAGTCTTGAGGAAGTGATCTGGTGAAAATAACCCATTGAGAGAGAGAGGTGGTTAGTTTTAATCAGGATTGATTCCCCAGTGCTATTCACTGAGCAGCTGCAGCAGTGCTCAGTTCTGGTGGCATTGATGAGGAGTGTGATGATGTCAAAGCATAAGTAAGCAATGGGGTTGACAGAAGAGAGATTTGGCCATGCCGGTGATCACTGAACTTCCACCCAGTGGGATTCTTGTTTTACGTTTTCTGATCTTGAGCAAAAAAACATATGAAATACATCAGAGGTAACACTTAATAGAGATCTGAAAATTCTCTTGAAATAACACTTATTGTCACAAAACAACTGCAAGCCTTTGAAGATTTTTAGAGCCTGTTTGAATTGTCTGTTGGATATGTCTTTGTAGCTGATGGCCAACTGGCTAAAGGTAATTATCTTTACTTGGAAGAGGTTAATTAACTCTGCCTCTCCAGAGTTCTGAGGAAATCAGAATAAAGCAATGTAGTATCACCGATAATGTAGTGGGCAAACTGGAAGGCTTATTTTCAGGCTCCAAGTCCTTCTGTTATCGTGACCTCATCCTAAAGAATGAAAATTGCCCACGTAATTGGAAACTTGTTCCCTATGGGCCAGGCTAAGTGGACAAGTAATGGGACAAGAAGGAGGAGGAGAGTGATGACTACGTTGGAGGTTTCAATAGACTTTCATTACCTGTTGCATGTTGTGTCCTGAACTTTGTTGTGGTTTCACAGCCTCAAATTTAGTGTTCCTCTTCCAGCTGGGTTGGGAGAAGTGAGGCTTTAGACTTTAGGATAAATTCCAGACTTTGAAGGGTGCAGAAAAGTCACAAACCATGGGGATAAGGACTCCTCCCTCAGCTGAAGGTGCAGGTGTAAGGTTATGACACTCCATAGCTTTTTCCAAACTTTACTGCAGGTGGTGAAAGACAAGAAATTTGTTTGGCTTTGCTTGAGGGCTACTTCATTGTAACATGCTACTTAAAACCAGTGACACAATTAGTTTGCAGTCCTAAAAAGACCTGGAGAAAGTTGCCCTTGTTAGATGTGATGTGAGCTGTTTTTTTAGGTTGTCAGGGAGTCTAATAATAAAAATAACAAAAAACCCAACCAACCAAACAAAAAACAAACCCAAAACAGCAACAAATTAGAAATGAAGGGAGAAATGAGCATGGTAGGTGATCAATTTGTATGCTCCAGTATTTAATTAAAGGAGACAAATGGCACATAAAACACTTGAGTCATTTCTACGGGGAGTGCAATGTATGTGCCAAACCATTTCTTAAAAATGGCCAGCAAAACTACACAGCTTTAAGGTTAGTTTTGAAATGATGTACAAGGTCCATACAGTGTGGGTTGTTTCATTGGGTTTTTTTCGTTTGTGTGTGTGGTTTGGTTTTTTTTTTGTGTGTATGTGTGTGTGTGTGTGTGTGTGTGGCTTTTTGTTTGTTTTTAAGTAAGGCTTAATCTTTCTGTTGATGTTCTTGATAGCAATTTCTAACAAAATAAGACCATGTAGTTCTGCAGTTAAGCAGCTTAGAAGTTGTGTATATTTTTCTTGGTTTATCTGTTGGGTTTTTAAAATTATTATTTATTTTGTATTACATGTATGTAATAGAGGTATCTGGGCATACCATCTCAGGTTCTGTTCTTAGTCTAACGCATAAACATACTCTGCAGGAATAAATCCACTGGTGGGTTTGAGTCTGTCGGGTGAGCAGAAATTTAATATTCCCAAGAAGGAAAACTAATATATCACTTAAGTGATATATAAGCAGCATACTGTGATTCCAAAACAGATGATGGTGGTCTTAAAAGCCTTTCAGGACAAGCTGCAAACTAAAAAAAAAAATTGTCTTTTGATTTCAAAAGCATTTTAAATCCACTTTTGGTCAATATGCGAGTGTTTCTTTTAAGACTGCTCCAGACTTACAAATTAACAGGCTTTTGAAGGGAAAAATAGCATGCTGTAAAATGAACTGTGGTAAAAAGATGTACTGAACTGGTTGTTTGAGGCTTGTAGGTGGTTTGTGGTGATCCAAAAAGGATACAGAGCCACTTGTCAACACCCCCATGGTAGACGGGCAAGGCACTGGTAAGTTGAGAGATTGATCAGGAGAATGTGACAACTGAAGGATTTGGTGGGAACATTTTGTATTTCAAGTGACAGTTTGCTGAGTGCTAAGTTCATGGTAGGTTGTTTTAAGCATTCAGGGGATTTCAAAGTTAAAATAAGAGCCAAAGCTAAGCAATGGCTTGAGAGTGACTGGACAGTCCCACAAAATTGCTTTAGCTAGTTAAATGTAATAATAAGTTAAATATTTGTCAAAGACTAAGGGTGTAGTGTGCTTTCAAGTTGAGGATTTTAGCTGCAGCTATAGAGCTGTTTGGCATGTGAGGGAGAGAGATGGGAAAGAGAGAGAGATTGATTCAATCTGATGGTTTTCATTCAAGATACATTATTGTAGCAAACTAACACAATGTTTGAGCTGAATAAAATCACTTAAAGATTTTAGTGACATATTCCAGTGTATTCAAACCAAGAGAAAAGAACTTGGTTTTCCAAGCAGAAGGTAGTTGCCAGATATCCTAGGTTTGACTGTGCCCTTAATTTACCTTGACAGCCTGATTAGGGCTTTGTGTATTTTATTTAAGGCTGCTACAGCAGTTTCCAGGATTACTGTGAATTCAGGAAGCTTTGTTCAGCCAGTTACTTATGACTCTCGATTATGTTGGAGCTCTTTGTCCACTACTGCTTGTTGAAAATAGCTTTGGCTAGGAACCATTTCCCATGTGATGATGTACAAGACCTGGGTCATACTGCTGCTGTTCAATGCTTATAGTGTCACACATTTGCCTGAAACAGCTCAAATAGTTGGGGTGATTCAGACATATGGAACAACAACAACAAAAATATATATAGGACACAAGTAAGAACAGTTTATCTTGTGTTGTGTTGATTCATCTGAGCTCTCATAGGTGCTAGTTGTTGCTTGTCCACTCGGTTCACTATGGCTTGTTAAATGCATTTTGTTCATGCTGGCATTCTGCCAAAGAAAATTGAGTGGTTGGTGGGATTTTTTTTTTTCCTGACAACAGTGCTTTGGAAATCGTTAAAATGCTTTAATAGAAAAAAAAATTACAAAAGTGCAAGGGTTCAGTTTCAGTCTAAGCAAGTTCTTTAACTATTTAGGTTTTTTTCTTATTTTTAGCGCCGACTTCGTCATCTTCGGAATATTGCTGCGCGTAACATTATCAATAAGAATGGTTATCGCCTCTTGGACACGTATTTCACTCTTCACTTGTGCGATAATACCAAGATATACAAAGGTAAGCCAGGCTTGCTGTCAACATTTTTACTAGTTAATCTTTGATTCTTATAGCAATTCTGTCTTTTTTTGTTTGTTTTTTTTTTTGCCTCTACAACCTGCTGCCATTACTTGCCTTATCTATACTAACAGTGGAAAAGAGCTCTTCAGTTTCTTAAACTTCATAAAAGCTTTCAGTGTTAGCAGCTGAGGAAGCAAAACAGATGACAGATTTGCTAAAGTCTCTTAAATCAGCCTATTATTGTTGTTACTCTTCTCTCTCCCCACCAATAATTTAAGAAACTTGGGCACATCCAAGAGCACAGAGAAATTTTTAAAGCTTTTGGAGCCTTTGTTGCTTTGTGTACAGGAGAGTGCTCCACTCTCCACTGTGCATACCAGTTACTTTACAGAGCATAAGCCATCACTTACTATTATCAAAGTTTTACAAAAATAGAATTGTCAGCCAGTGACATAAAGTGTCCAGGCATCTGTTCTGATTTGGGTAACTGGGTTTGAGTATTAGGACTTATTTCTCTTCAATTCTTTGCTTTCCACTGCAGTGTATAGCTTTTAATTGTGGAGAGAAGTTATTGAAATATGTATTTTTATGCTCCTTTTGATATGATCAACAATTGGTGCTTTACAGGAGATTTTTGATTTTTCTACTATTTTTTTATTTTCAGCTACTGTAGTGGAAACTAGTTGCTTATTTCTAATGTGGCTGTTTTGGAAGGATAAGAATTCAGACTTTCTCGTGGTGGTTGGTTGAACTTGTAGCTGATGACTATTTCCACAGTGTTTGGTGTACGAGACTGTTCAGCTTTCCAACAAAGGTTTATCCTTGGACTCTGGTGGACTGAGGGATATTGTACAAAGTCTGTATTTCAGCCTCTAGAGCTGTCTACCTAAAGACTTTCAGCTTTTATTTTGGCTGGGAAGACCAAGGGCCATGTGTCAGTGTTGCTTACTTCCATTTAAATACAGGGTTCTTGGCACCTCTGTGAGGTAATTTGGCTGTTCACTTTCTAAGCATCTGGAACAGGTCACCCTTGCTCTTCAGGAAAAGCAGTGCAATTAGTGTATCTGAGCTGCACTCCTCTGGGAAGATGTTGTATGACAAACTAGTCACTTTGTAAATGTCATCCAGACATTGTAAAGTACCAGGGTGTGTTCTTTCTCCAGAAACCACAGCCTCAGTAAATCTTGAGAATTATCTTGGGTATAAAGATGAAATGCTGAATTTAAATAATAACTGCTAATAATTAAGTGTGAATGAGGACTCTTAGTCAAAAGCGTGACTTCATTTTAAAGTCTTTCTTATGAATCTGTTACTGATAAACTAGACCCACTAGCATGCATTTGTCCTTCTTGAGTTACTTATTTTTTTATTATATATTAACTGTTTTTATTTTAAATACTAAGATTTGTATCTGTGTTTAAGCCAATCTGAAGTTCTTTTATTCATTTTTCTTTAGAATTTTATAAGAGTGAAGTGATCAAGAATTCTCTGGTAAGTTGTTTTCATCTGGAAAAACTTTATTTTAAAAATTATGTATTTACTGCAGTATATTGATTTCTCTGCTCAATGTCATAACTGTTAAATGTTGAGTTTCCAGTCCTCAGTTCTGGGAGCACCAAGTTGTTCTCCTCCTTTTCAGGCCCTTTTCACAAGGGGTGGAATAGCAAGTAATTGAATATTAGAAATGCATGTTCATTTTAAGAGCTGTGGAGCAATGGTCTGTTGGTACTCTTGCAGACAGGACTAAACACTTCAGGGGCGTTTTCATGTTAGAACTTAGGCTAAACTTTACAATATATCTATTTTAAATATTGAGAGCACCAAAAAGTCCCAAGTCACGTTAGCTGAATTTTTACTGGTTTAACTTCTTTCAGTTTCAGAATTGGATGCATAACTCACGTTTGGTTAGCATTTTTTTTTTCTCCCTTCTGTTCTTACTGGTGTTAGCAATGGAAATAGCCACTTCTACTTAAAGGTTTGTAAATTGCTTATGAAAGGAGCACTTTAATATTACTTTGTGGGGTTCACAGATGTGTTAAAAGCTCATGCTGTGCAGTTTAGCAACCTTGTAGAAGCAGAGGCCCTGCTTGCAACACCCCAAATAAAGGGAGAGTCAAATAGTGTTGCAGAGTGTAACACTGGCTTCTTTGAACATCTTTTTGTATAGGTGAACAGTAAGGAGCATGTACCTGCATATACAAATGTGTATATTCTTGGAAGAGATAATAGCTTTAAGATACTAAGTTTGAAAGTGTCTTGGAGTTTCTAAATTTTCCAGTTCAGCTCAGACCAGAATGGGACAGTTTATTACAGCTGAGGAGTAGGTCTCTGTGGGGGTAGGATGTTGCAAGTGTTGGGTAAGGGAGTTTGAAAACCTGCTGAACAGGCTATTTAATGTCAGTGTTAACAAGATAGAACTGCACCACTTACAGCATGCTGAGCTGTAATTGCTTTGGAAGCCTCCTGAGCGGTGGAAGAACTGCCTGCATCCTCAACACTCTTAGCTTGTCCAAGAGATAAGTTCCTTGAGACTTCAGGATTTTGAGTTACAAAAGGAGAGTTGAACCAAAGGAAATATGAGTTGGAATGACTAAAATCTAAGTAAGAGATGGCTTGAGCAAATTCTCTATGTAATCTATGGGTATTTTAATGACCTGGTACCTAAATAGCTACCAATATCCCTTCTCCTTAGGAAGACTTGATGAATGCATTCCTTCTGCAATACTTACTAGGTAAATGCCCCTCCCTTCTTCTCAGAGGCATCTTACTCTAAATTCCCTAGAATCATACAATGTATTGGGTTGGAAGAGACTAAAGGTCTAAAGGTCATCTAGTTCAACCCCCCTGCAATAAGCAGGGACATCTTCAGCTAAGTCAGGCTGCTCAGAGCCTCATCAAGCCTGGCCTTGAATGTCTCCAGGGATGGGGGCCCCCACCACCTCTCTGGGCAACCTATTCCAGTGATTTATCACGCTCATATTAAAGAACTTTTTCTTAGTGTCTAACCTAAATCTACCCTTTTGTAGCTTAAAGCCATTACCCCTTGTCCTGACACTACAAACCCTTGTGGATAAACCCTCCCCTAAATTCTTATTGGCCCCTTTCAGATACTGGAAGGTCGTTATAAGGTTCCCATGGAGTCTTCTCTTCTCCATGCTGAACAACCACAACTCTCTCAGCCTGTCTTCATATGAGAGGTGCTCCAGCCCTCTAATAATTTTTGTGACCATTCTCTGGACACACTCCAACAGGTCCGCATCCTTCTTCTGATGGGGGCTCTAGAGCTGGACACAGTACTCTGGGTGAGGTCTCACCAGGGCAGAGTGGAGGAGCAGTATCACATCTTTGGATCTGCTGGCCACGCTTCTTTCGATGCAGCTCAGGATTGAATTGGCCCTCTGGGCTGCCATTGCGCATTGGTGGCTCATGTCCAACTTTTCCTTTACTAGTACCCCCAAGTCTTTTTCCAAAGGACTGCTGTCTAGCATGTTCTCTCCCAGCCTATACTGATAATGCTGATTGCCCTGGCCCAGGTGCAGGACCCTGCACTTGGCCTTGTTGAACCTCACGAGGTTCACCCGAGCCCACCTCTCCAGCCTATCCAGGTCCCTCTGGATGGCATTCTGTCCCTCTGGCATATCAACTGCACCACCCAGCTTAGTACCATCAGCAAACTTGCTGAGGGTGCACTCAATGCCACTGTCTACATCATTAATGAAGATATTAAAGAATACTGCTTCCAGTATGGACCCTTGAGGGACACCACTTGTCACATTAATACTTAATTGCCCTAATACCATTTCAGAGCTGTTTAGCCTGTTCCCAAGCTGCTTAAGCACTAGAAAGAAAGGCTTGTTCCTTTATGGGATGGTGTGTTCCTGCTTTTTGTTTTGGAGAAGCTACTGTTTCTGTGTGAAGCAGAGGAGGAAGATAAATATAAAAAGTACTTTCCCATTTCTGCATTTGGACACCTTGTGATTTCTGGCCTGTGGAAGTCCCAGAGTTGGTATCTGACTTTTGCCACTAGTAGCTTTGGGTTGCCTTGTTTGGGTTGCAGCTTGCACCAATTACAACAGTTTCCTTAAATCTTCCATTTAAATGTTATCAGAAGTGAGTGCAAGTTGGTGGAATGCCTCGTGTTTGCAAATCTGATTTCTAGTGGAGCAAGTGTTTGAAGTTTACCTTAATGCATGCTGCTTCTGTAAATCTTGAAGTGCAAGTCTGATCCCTTAGAGAGAGAGGAGTTCTTAGTGACAACATTTGAGAGTTGCCATCGGCATCAGTCAAGTAGGAGAAGAATGTGAACAAACCTGTCAATAAAGTATGCAAACTTAATTATTGGGGGAATAGATCAGTGTTTTAAACTTCATTTTTGCAATGTAAGTTATACCCTAGTTTTCAGGAGATGAATTATAACTTGGAAAGGAATATTACTTCTGCTTTTAAAATTACTGACTTTAGTAAACTGAATTTGTAAATTCTGAATTAAATTCTTCAATACCTTCTAATAGAAGGAAGCACAGCCCACTTTGAGTTTCTGAAGTACTTTATAGCATGTAGCTTTTAACCCAGGAATTATCTAGAAAACAGAATAAGGAAGCAGCAGAGCCTGTTGGCTTCAACTCTGTGTAAACCTTGAAATGGTTGATGTTTGTTCTTCTTAAGGTTATTTTAATCTTTGATGTGGACTTTGTTGCTTTTTGAATTGTGAATTTTAGGACTACTTTCAGCTTGAGTTGTATTTATCTCTCTTTGAATACCTACAGAATCCAACATGGAGGAGCCTGGACTTTGGAATAATGCCAGATCATCTTGATACCTCTGTCTCATGTTTTGTTGTGAGGATCTGGGGTGGCAAGAAGGACCACTTTCAGCTTTTGATTGAATGGAAGGTCAATCTAGATGGATTGAAGTACTTAGGACAGCAGGTAACGCGAAAGCAATTTTTCTCAAATTTTGCTTAAGGAAGCAAAACATCTGGGGGACAGGAAGTTCACCATGAGCCATCAATATGTTCTAGTAGCCAAGAAGGCCAGTTGAGATCCTGGGGTGCATTAATAAGAGTGTGGCCAGCAGGTTGAGGCAGGTGGTTCTTCCCCTCTACTCTGTCCTAGGGATACCATATCTAGAGTATTGTGTCCAGTTCTGGGCTCCCCAGTTTGAGAGACAAGGAATTACTGGATAGAGTCCAGTGGAGAAGAGGACACTGAGATAGGATCTTCTCAATACTGATCAATAGCTAAAGGGTGGGGCCCAAGAGGATAGGACCAGACTCTTGTTGTGGTGCCCAGTGACAGGACAAGGGGCAATGGGCACAAACTGGAACCCAGGAGGTTCCATCTGAACAGGAGGAAAAAATTCTTTCCTGTGAGTGTGCCAGAGCCTGGTCTAGTCTGCTCAGAGAGGCTGTGGAGTCTCTGTCTCTGGAGAGATTCCAAACCCACCTGGACATGATCCTGGGCAACCTGCTGTGGGTGACCCTGCTGGAGCAGGGGTGTTGGACAAGATCATCTCCAGAGGTCCCTTCCAACTTCCCCCATTCTGTGGTTTTGTGATTGCGATGAAAGGAAATTAATGCATTTGAAGGGTGTATTTTCAAGTTTGATTGCGGAGCTTGATTTTTAGCTTACCTCAGAACTTTAAATCTTGACTAGCTGAGTATTTTAAGTTATTGTTACTGACTGATCCTCTCAAATGATACTCCCAGCACTCAGTGCTTTAAATTGCAATGCTTAAATTCATGGAAATGATATAATTGTATATAGAGTTAAATGAACAAAGATCATAATGTTGGTGTATATTACAGTTTTAATCCATTCTCATGGTAATTACATCTCATGTAAGATCTTCAGTCTGAGAAGCTTAATGTATATGATATATTTTATTTTGGTATTTGTCTTGTACTAGTAGTCTTTTGAAAGAGGTGAAAATTGAGGTATTTTCTGTATTGTGGAGCTTGTAGTAAAAGTGTCTCAAAAAAGAGTCCATATCGCATAAGTAATTAGCTCACCAAAAAGTAAGCTGCCTTTTGAATCAAATAGATTGTCCTAATTCCAGTGGGTACTTTTTTATTGATTGATAGGATCTATTTATAATCGATCATAGTTTATTTCTCACTTCAAAATCAAACTGGTTGCCGTGTTTTTTGGGGTTGTGGGTTTGTTTGTTTGTGGGTTTTATTTTTGTTGTTGTTGTTGTTGTTTTGTTTGTTTGGGTTTTTTTTTGTTTTTTTTTTTTTTTGTTTGTTTGGTTTTTTTTGTTTGGTTTTTTGTTCTTTTTGTTTGTTTGTTTTGTTTTGTATTTTGTTTTGTTTTCTAAACTGGGATATTGCAAAGCTTTAGGAATGCATTTGAAGCATTGTAGGGAATGGCTGCTCTAGGTTCATGTGGTGCAGTGATCCTGGACAGCATGCCCTGCACTGCACTGGGTGGGTTGGGAGAGAGTCAGAGGAACAAAAGTGAGGAAAAGCTCAGAGGTTGAGGTAAAGACAGTTCAATAACTGAAAGCAAAACCAAGCAAACAGAAAACCCCCAAAAAAATATGTTGTATCATGGAAAAGCTCCTGAGACTTATCTCTTTGATTAGTTTCCTGTTTTCTTAGTTATTTTTGTTGGCTGGACATGCAACAGTAGGAAAGATGCTCTGGCTGCTGTTTCTGATTTTCAGGTAGAATTGCTGAACATACTCAGTGACTGTTAAAAAACTGTGAAGAAAATGAACTTTCTGTGGTTAAATTTAGTTTTCTCTTAGGTTTCATGTGTGTCTAGAATTACAGGAGCTGAAAAACTGAATTTGTCAAACAGCAATTTAAGCTCATTTACACTGTAAAGATGACTGTAAAAAAACCTATTTTCTTCTCTTCTTACAGATACATGCAAGAAATCCAAATGAGATTATTTTTGGTCTCAATGATGGTTATTATGGAGCTTCATTTGAACAGAAGGTAAGGCTTTCTCTTATTGGTTCTGGCTTGTTAGTACTGGTGACAAGCAGAAATTCAGCTTCTAAACTTACATTTTCACACTTGGATGCTCAGAACATGAAAATGCTTAGTTTTGACAAGGAATGCTTTTTTTGGCATGACAGATAAGAACTGTTATCTCGCCTCTGCAGCATGGACATCTGAGCTGTTATGGGAAAACTTTAAAGCAATAGCATTTTAAGTCCAAAAAAACCCTCGTTACTGAAAATAAGCCATGACTTTATTTTTTGAGGCAGACACTTCACTCAAACATAGCACATTTTGAAAATGATGTGTTTTCTACGACTCATTTTTCAGGGCAAATACAAAAGCATGCTGAGTTCTGGTTCTTGCTCTTAAAACCAGAGTTTGTAGCTTCTCAATGGTCATTTGCTCTGTGTTGTAGTTGTAGCCAATGTTGTTTATGCAGCTGACAGAATATTATATGGCAATGTAATTATTAATTATATGGCAATGCTGATTACTACATTGATGATGAACAAGTTTAAACTTACCTATTGTAAATAGCACAGCTGACAGGTTCTTCTAAATCCCAGTACTGTGGTATAGGGAAGTTGTATAAGGAGTCTTTGGCTGGAAAGAAAATGACTCCTTGACATGCAGCTACAGTTTCTGTATTAGCCACAACCATCAAGTCTAGTGTTGCAGGGATTTGAATGGAGGCAATTTATAACCAATGTGGGTAACCTTTCACAGAATCATGGAATGGTTTGGGTTGAAAGGGACCATAAAGATCATCTAGTTCCAACACCCCTGCCATGGGCACCACCCTCATAGTGAAGAATTTCTTCCTAATACCTAATCTGAATATACCCTATTTCAGTTTAAAGCCATTACGCCTTGTCCTAAGAGTACATGCTCTTGTTAAAAAGTCCCTCCCCATCTTTCCTGTAGGCCCCCTTTAAGTACTTTGTGTGTTTACAACTGCATGTGCCTGTATCTAATAAAAGCTGTGGCAGAGAAGTAGACAAACTCTTCTTTCAAAGGGCAAATTTCTTTCATAACTAAGTCTGAAACCCTTCCATGTCACGTTCTGCAAGTTTCCTTGGGGTAGAAGAGTTTATGGAGACCACTTGGTATCTGACTCTTTGGGAATTTCCTTTCAACACACTCTAGTACAGGGGGGGAAAAGGAAAAGGCTAAAATTTCTTGCTGCTCCAAATTTTTTCTCTCCTGACACTAGTTCAGAAGAAGGCCACTGCACTTATTCTCTGAAAAATAGTGCAATTTGCTGTCTGAAGGCCATGTTTCTTGAAACACAATCAACATCATGGTGTAAAATGGTGACACTGGTAGTTGTGCATTTTTAGTTTTCACAGAATCCCAGAATGGTAGTGTTTGGAAGGGACCTGCGAAGATCATCTAGTTCAGCCCACCAGGTACAGCAGGGACACCTATAGCAGGTTGCCCAGGATTGTGTCCAAGCAGGTTTGGAATCAGAGAAGGAGACTCTACAACCTCTCTAGGCAGTCTGGTCCAGTCTCTGGCATCCTCAACGGAAAGAATTTTCTCCTCCTGTTCATATGGAACCTTCTGGGTTCCAGTTTGTGCCCACTGCCCCTTGTCCTGTCACAGGGCACCCCTGAAAAGGGTTGGGCCCCATCCTCTTGGTCCCTCCTGCCCTTTAGATCTTGATGAGCATTGATCAGATCCCCTCTCAGTTGTCTTTGTTCAGGCTAAACTGCCCTGGGTCTCAGCCTTTCCTAGGCACAGAGGTGCTCCAGTCCCCTCAGCATCTTTGGAGCCTCTGCTGAACTCTCTCCAGTAGTTACTTGTGTCTCCTGAACTGGCAGGTTCAGAACTGGACACAGTACTGTGGATGTGTCCTCAGTAGGGCAGAGCAGAGGAGGACAAACCTCCCTTGACCTGCTAGCCACACTCTTTTTAATTCACCCCATCCTACTTCGTTCATTATCCACCATCCTAGTTTATTCAGATGTTATAATGCCTTTATTTTGGGTATTTTTTCAGGGGATATATGTATGAATTTCAGCACCTAGGATCCAGCATCCTGAGAATTGAAATGAGAACCTGAGACAGAGGCACTGTATCAGCAGCTATTGCAATATGATGTGTAATGCAGTGCATAGATTTTACAATTCTTTAGGTAGAACGGGATGTCCACTGCATAGCACGTGGTTAACGCAGTTGTGACCCCAGTAGATGTTGATGTGTAACTCTGCATTTCAAGATTTTCTGCATGGGACCATCCATCCAGGTGAGGCAGGGAAGAATGTGTAGGCAGGGATTGTGCTACTTGGAGTACATCTGCATTAGTCCTGGAAAATTAACTGATCACTTGAACTAGCTGGGCTACTTCAGACACTAAAATAAGTACCCTTTTTTTCCTACATGCCATAAACCTTCTGACAATGCTGCCTGGTAGTTTGATCTACTTACAATTTACTTTATCATGTGAAGAAACAGTTCTGAGTTTGTGGTGTTCCCAGGAATTTGTGTGACTGTGCGTGATCTGGAAAAGCTCAATGTCTGACCTTTGCAGTGTGAAGAGTTGCTGTTCCTCTGCTACTGTTTTGATGCCTCTTATGCAGAATGTACACTTTGGTCTCTTAAGAATTACATAAGTTGTTTGGTTTTGGTTTTGTTTGTTTGTCATTTTGTTGTGGTTTTGGGTGGTTTTTTTTTGGTTTTTTTTTTTTTACTTCCAGAAACTTGTTCACATCATTCAAAACTGTTATATTTTAAATGTTGTTAAGAGCAGAGCTTTATCTCATGGTCGTGTAGATATATGGCACATTGATGAATAGCCTCTCAGATCTGAAGATGAAGAATGGCTGTACTATTAATTGCAGCCTTCAGTATTTTTGAGCATAAAATTTATGCAGTAATGGGTTATAAAGTTCAAGAAAGCACAGTACGTGTCTAGAACACAAAGTGACAGATTATTAACTTCTTTATAGGTAAGTGCTGTTATAGGCCAGAGCTGAACAGATATTTAAAATACATTAAATACAAGATGGTTTATTTGTCTATCAAAAGTACATTTTTCCATCTTGACAAAAAAACAAGTTTGATTCTTAAATGAACTTTCTTTTGCTTAAGGATCACTCAGGTACCCTGAAGAATAGTCTTCTACAGGTGGATCAGAACTGTGTTCGTAACTCGTATGATGTCTTCTCTTTGCTTAGGTAAGTTTTTTGAGAACTTCCCTAATGTTAAAAGCACCTTCTGGACTGGAGTGTGCAAAGGAGGTATAGGTAATGCTGAGCTACAGCTGGTAACAAGGAGATAGGCCTTGATTAATGTTTGTGCCTTGGTGGTCTCCAGGTTTCTGCCTTGTGGATGCTGGAGTGCTCTAAACTAGAGCTGGCTGGGGAGCTGGCCCATGGACTTGTGAATGTTCGTTTAGTTTCTTTGCTGGAGAGTTTGTGGCAAGCCCCTACTCTGTTCTCCTCAACAAAATTAAAATTTAAATAAATTAGAACAACTGGGGCGGGGGGAAGACTTGCCAGTACTAAACTTGGTAGAATGATGCTGTGGTTGGAACAACACAGCTACACACAAGTGTGCGTGTAGTTTGTTTGGTGTGTTTTGTTTGTTGTGTGTGGCTTGCTTTTTTTTTACTTCTGGTTTGGTTTGTTTTTCAATTTTGAACTACTGAATTTAATACACCTTTTGCATACTTCTCCCTTATAATCCAGAGAAGGGGCATTGCCTAGTCAGGACCCACTTACTCCAACACATGTATGGTATGAGGAAGGTATGGTAACTGCACTTCTGAGTGGTTACATGGGTGTCCTTGGTGGTGAAGAACACAAAATACTAGTATAAAGGTAAACAAGAAGGCTTTTCTCAGATCTGCTTTAATTATTGCAGTTGAAGAATGTTAGCTGTGGGGGAATAGAATATAGGTTTTAAATGCTGTCAGTAAGTTGGTTTTGAGGTATTTGTATTTAGAAGGCATTTTGCAAGACAAGTTCATAACTTCAGCTCTGCCGTAATAGCAGTTATGTGCCACAAAGGAAACCCTTTAAAAGGAAATGTTTAATATGCTTTCAAAAGTCTTTGGAAACAGGTATTTGATTTTTTTTTTTTAAATCGGTTGTTAAAAATTGTATGCATTTGACAGTGTTAACGGTAGGTGTCACTGTTGCTCGTGTGAAGCATTAGGTCGATATCCTCTAGTGAGGAAAGTTGTAGGAAAAGTTGACTCTAGGTTTCTTATTCAAAAGTCTTATTTTATAAGCTCTCTTTAAATTGTATGTGCTGTTTCTCGATTCTTGATGGTTAAACTGAACGCTGCTTTCTAAATGTCTGTGCTCTGTACTTTGAATGGAAAACAGCCATGGGTCATGTTATGAAGTTCTGCTTATGTTCCAGTACAATCCATTAGAAGAGAATTTTTATGTTACTACCTAATATTAAGTCTTTTGTTAAATAGAAAGAAGAAAACGTGTGCTGATCGTCATGATTGCTTTGTTGATGCATGGGTGTTTGGTTTTTTTTTTTTTTTCATGTTTCCTTTGCACTTCTTTATGGTATGAAGCATGGTCCAGAAAAAAACACATACCAGCTGGTCATGAACTTAACCAACTGGAGCCCTATCAGACTTTGTCTTATCTGAATGGTGGTCGTCCTGAAAGTGTGATTGTTTGTCATGAAGCTGACAAAAAATGAATTGCAGAATCACAGAATGGTAGGGAATGGAAGGGCCCAACTGCAGATCATGTCATCCAACACCCCTGCTCCAGCAGGTTCACTCAGAGCAGGTTGTCCAGGAAGGATCGCATTGTCTGGGTGGATTTGGAATCTCTCCGAAGAAGGAGACTCCACAACTTCTCTGGGCAGCCTGATCTACAGCTGTCACCCTCACAGGAAAGAATTTTTTCCTCCTGTTCAGATGGAACCTCCTAGTTTCTTGTTTGTGCCTATTGCCCTTTGTCCTGTTGTTGGGCATCATTGACAAGTCTGGCCCCATCCTCTTTATCCTTGCCCTTTAGATCTTGAGCATTGAGAAGATCCCCTCTCAGTCTTCTCTGGGCTAAACAGTGCCAGGTTTCGTAAGCTTTCCTTATCACAGAGATGCTTCAGTCCCTTCAGTATCTTTGTAGCCTCTGCTGGTCTCTCTTGAACCAAGGAGCCCAGAACTGGACACAGTACTTCAGAGGTGTCCTCACTAGGGCAGAGTAGAGGGGGACCTCGACATTCTGGACACACTTTTAATGAAGGTGTCAGATTTGATAAAATTCCCTTTGCTGGATGCTCACCAGGCCTATTTTGAAACCTGATTATGGGAGCCATGCACTTTGCTCAGTCTTGGGAAGCTAAGAGTCCAGGTACTTGTCTTACGGTTTCTTGGCTTGCTGTTGGGTTTAGCTTCTCTTTAGCCCTGCCTCTGAGCTAAAACATCTTCCTTTCTTTCTGCTTTATCCTGAAAGAAGCAGTTTTTCTAGGCCTCAGCACCAGGCCTGCTGATGATTATATTCCAGTGGGTTCTACCCTCCCTATCCAGGAGTGTATGTTGCATTGTGTAGTTCCAGGAAAAATTGTGGGTTGTGTTTTGTCTTTTTTTTTTTTTTTTTTACAGGTACACTTTCTGTACTACTGCTTACCTTTGTCTATCTCAAAAGACTGGTGACAGCATTTACTTATTTTAAAATAATAATCTCTAGCCTCTTTTTGTCACATTCCTTTTCCTCCCACTGAGCAGTCTGGTTTGCTGTTTCTTCCAGGAGTCCAGACTTGAGTGATTAGCTCATGAACCCTTTCCAAAGACAATTGTGGGTCAATTGGTTGTTTTCTGTTTGTTTTTTTTGTTTGTTTATTTTTTTTGTGAGAGCATGTTCCACTTAGAACCTCTACAGAGAGAGATGGACATAATTTGAGTTGTGGTCCATTTAACAGGACATGTACTTCAGGAGGAAATGAATTGCTGTCTGCCTGCTTCTGTCCATTGGCTATAAAAAGAATAAGGAGGTGTCTACACCATAAAGGTTTGCATCTGGTCACATAAATCCCATGTTTGAAGACTTTCTCATGATGCAGTATTTGTCTGTAGTAAAATTTCACAAGCGGCACATGTGGTTTCCTAATGTTTTCATGAGACGTGAATATAAAGAACGGCTTGTACCTATTTTATTTAAACTCCTGAAAGAAGGAAGCAAGTCCTAGTCATGGTATCTTCATCCCATTATGCTGATGGTCCCATGCTGCCAGATGTGGCATAGCTACTGTGATCAGTGTGAAGTTTGATGGAGAGAGTAGGTTCTAGCCCAACCCTTAATTCACACTGCAGAATGAGAACTGTGGTTGATCTGTCTGCTATCAAAACTGCTTTTTAGGGAAGAAATTATTTAATTTTTCTCAGAAGTGAATAGCTAAAACTTAGGAAGCCAGTGAATAGACTTTAATGAAAAGCATGTGTTTGGCTGAAAATATGTTGATTTAAAAAAAAAAAAAAAGGAATGCCAGAGCGTGTGAACAGTAGAAAATGTTTTGAATGTTGGATTAAAATAGTGCCTGTGTGCTTGGATGCTTAATTACATGGATTTACAAGTTAATTAAGCAGGAGGAAAAATTTAAGTACCCCAGACAGCTTAGCTTTACAGAGGGAAGTTCTTAGCACTTCTGCAGCTCAGGAACCTTCTTGTTATGGGGCAAGGACAAGATCCTCAGGCAAACACAGAGCTACTTATAAGTTGTTCATGCTAAATGGCAATGACAAATGTTCTTCCAGACATTTGTTTTAAAAAGGCTAATGAACAAAAATTAACCACCCCAACTGGAAAGCTAAAATGTTGAGGTTTTTGTCCCTTGGCCATATTGTCAGATTTCCTGAAAAGAGGTCACTTAAAGGCTTTCTAAATATTATGTAGCTGGTAGTAATAGGTTATAGAGTAACACGTTTCACCTTTCACATAACACTCAGGATGGGCCAGATTCATCTGAGGTCATGTTCTGGACATGTCTCCATAATCAAGCTCTCAGCACGTTTGCAGCACTGATGGGAATAAGTTTATATTTAGTATTTTCTTAGTTTTCTATCCTCTTTTCTTGAAACTTTGAAAAATAGACCGTTCAGTATTAAGCGGTGTTGGGAAGATGGGATATGCTGGCAAACACTAAAGAAAGGGCTTAAAATCTTTTCTGTTAAAATTTTACTTCAGTTCTTAAATACAAAAAGTAGTATCTTTTATTCTACAACAGCTTTTAGTGGTCTTGTGATACCGAGAGCCCTGCTAATAGCTTTTTGTGCCTCTGAACATGTGAGTGCCTGAAATCAGTGAAACATGCCTATTTGAAGTTTTACTACTTATTTTTTATCTCTCTGAGCAAAACTTTCTCAATGGTTTAACCATTCTTTCAGCAGATGGGGGTGACACGTTTGTGTTTTTTTAGCCAGCCAGTTAGTGCAAATTGAAAATATTTTGGTTGTATTTTTGCTCAAAACCCCCACTTTTTTAACAACAACAGAATCTGATATTGGTCCACTTTGAGTGCTGTAGTTGAGTGCAAGACCACCTCCAGGCAACTCGACTATTGTAATATTGCAATATCTAGTCTGGCCAAAGTTGATTTAAATAATACTTCTAGGTGTTAAAGAGCTGCTTCTGCTATTGCCATGTGTACTTCTGATCTAGTGGAATAAGAAAGGGGAGACTAGAACAACTTGAGACCCCTCAGGCTGTGCCTTCCTTAAAAACAGGGTCTTGCAGTTCTGGTCACAAACAAATAAATCTGGCTGCAGTGCCCTGCACTAACGTGACTTTTCAAAACACTGAGTGAACAACTTCCATGTATTTCACATCACAGTAATGATGGCCTGAGTTTCAGAGCCTTTAAATGTGCCAAGATTGCTACTCTAAGAAATATCAGAGCTCAACTTAAGAACTAGCAACTAATTACAACTTTCTAGGTGAGTGGCACAAAGAAACTTGCAGTGCATGGTTAAATGTTGGGCATGTTGTTACATGTAATAGCATGTCCAAAGGGCAGTGAAGCTGGTGAAGGGTCTAGAGCACAAGTCTTATGAGGAGCAGCTGAGGGACCTGGGATTGGTCATCTTGGAGAAAAGTAGGCTCAGTCACTCTCGATAACTGTCTTGAAGGAGGTTGTAGTGAGGTGCTGGTTTGATAAGAGAAAATGGCCCCAAGTTGCACTAGGGGCAGTTTAGATTGGAGATTTTTCCAAAAATCTGTTCACTTAGAAGGGTTGTCAAGGCCAGGGCCAGGCTGCCCAGGGCAGTGGTGGAGTCCTGGTCTCTGGACAGATAGAAAAGACATGTAGATATGACACTTAGGGACATGGTTTAGTGGTGAACTTGGCAGTGCTGGGTTAATGATTTGAGTTGATGATCTTAAAGGTCTTTTTCCTCCTAAACTGTTCTATGATTCTATACAGGTCAAGTAGAAATATAAGTTACTAGAAACTGTCTTAAGTCCCAGTACCTTCAGTTTATTCTTCATGTGATGGGCTTTGTTTCAGGATTTGCCATTTGTGGTATAACTGTTCATTTAAAGAAGTGTGTGTCCTATCACTGGAGAGACTGTTTCAGAATACAAATATAGGTAGTGTTTGACTGCAGTCAAACATTCAAGATGTTGGCAAAATCAACTATCTCAAGTCACCAGGACTAAACCATGGGGACAGAATATAAAATGAGCTTTTGTTTATCTCTACCTACCTTAGGAGAAAGAAGCTTTTTAACAGATACGTTGGTTCTGTGTTTAAATCCTTCCATCTCTATTAGAAGTCTTACTGAATGAACAGAACTTACACAGGTTAATCCCTGAAACTAGAAATAGAGACAAAAGTATGCAGTCAACATAAGCCGTTACAGTGTTGAAGAGCTCATTAGTAGCTCATATTAATTTCTGTGAAGCTACAGAGTCAGTGGAATTGCACATGCCAAATGTAGTAACTGCCTTGGGGCATCTATTTTTAACACATGGAAATTGTGCTAAACTTGAAGCTGTTTTTCATAAGCTTTCCGAGTGGGAAATGATGAAGTGAGCAAGCTTTTCATGGGCTTTGACTGCTTTGTACCAAGGTGTATTTCAGGGCTACAGTGACCTGTTCACAGCTAAGGAGAAGCACAAGACAAGTCAGTCTTGAAAAATGTAAGTGTTCCGTCTTGACAGCCAGTAGATCTGACAGACTTTGCTATTGTATAGTTGCTATAAGCAGGAATTCAAAACTTCAGGCTTTCAAATGTTTGGTGAGGTGCAAAGGATGGAAAGCAGGAAGAAAAAGCTCTATCAGCTGCTTTCTGACTTTGAACGGTTGTACAGCATCTGGTAACAAACTCAGAGGGGAGCCACACAAAGTTGTACTGTCTCCTGAACTTCAAGGAAGTTCTTCTGTTTCCATCTTCACCTCTATGGAAGAAGTGGACCCTATAGACCTGTGCAGTAGGTTGCATTCAGCCTCTAGCCTCTGCAGTTCTAACTGCATGGAAACAAAAGTTTCTTTTTGCTATCCTACTTCTTGTAGCATGCTTCTAGATGCACAGGGATAATGGGAGGCAGGAAAGATTATTTTTATTTTTTTATTTTTAAAATATGCACTGACAGCTACCTATGTGTTTCCTCAAGGGAAGCAACCATATCTGTGACCGAAATCCTTCAAAATATAACTATGGATGTTCTTGCAGTAGGAAGTGCTACATCCTCAGATGATGGCATGTGTGGCAGGAAAAGGCTGTCACTAATAGATTGATGCTCTTTCAGTGCCTTGTTCTAGCTTCTTCTGTGAGTATAGTAGCAATGTTGCTTTAATGTTGCTACTGCTGCTGCCACCATCCTCTCACAGCAGATGTGGAAATACACCCTTGCAAGTGTGGAATGGGTAGTAGGATTCCTCCTAGCTTGACTTGTTTTCTTTAAATCAATAAATTCCTCTGCTAAAACTTCCTCTGCTAGAGATAAGTGTGGTTGTTTTTCTGTGATGGCCAGGCTTGATGTTCTTAACTAGGAAAGATTTCCACCTGGAAGACTTGGCTCTTTGTACTGTATAGGCAGCCAAGACAAGGCAGGCATCCCCTTGGCTTGGATGTAAAAACCCAGGTGGCCCCAGGCCAGCATAAATAAGTATGAACTGTAATCAGACCTCTCAAGCACCTCTAATAGTTAGTACTGAAATGGAAGATCAGTATAACAAGTGTCATTTCTCCTGGCCTAAAAGCCCTGTGGGTTGGAATTTGTGGGGTGGTGTCTTCCTGGGAAGTAGTGATGGAGATGGAAACTAGAATTTTTTTTTTTTTTTAAGATATTCAATAGGGATTTTGATCTGTGGAATCAGGCTTCCAAACAAATCTGTTCCCAGGCATTTTACTTCTGTAAATGGAAACTGAGGCTAATCAGTCATCAGAAGAGTCAATTTACAAGCCTGAATTTTGCCAGAATCTGTAGGCAAGAACGGTGTGGGTCATAGCAAGTTGAAATAGTCCATGAAGCGTAAGAGAGGTGGAGGTTTTTTTGTATGTTAATTGCAGGGTTAGTCGTCTGCTGCTGTTGCTCTTACCTTCAGCTTTCCTAATATGCCACATGGAATAAAACACCCCTGCAGTGGCAGATTTTTAGTGTAAGCGTGATCGGTATGTTGCTAGCTCTTGATCAAATTTGGTTTCAGAGCACTGTTTGAGATTACACAGAGCTGTGCAGAACTTCAAAAATAGCTTTATTCTGCTTCTTGATTGGTGATGGCATGTAAAAGACCATATCAATGAAGCAGTGTTCAATTAGATTAGGAGTTATAACCTGGCCCTTCTCCTTTTCTGGCTTTATTAGAGTTGATGAAAAACAGCATGTGTCACTTAGCTAAATGATTTTCTAACAAGTAGTTGAATGTGTTTAAGAAAGAGGATTTTGTGAGCTAAGGCACTGGGTCTCTATTTTTGTTAGGACTTTTTCCTGGGTATGGCTCTTCAAGATGGTAGTGCTAATTGCTTTATCTTTCATTCTGGGAAAAGAGTTCAGTGAATGCAGTCGTGTCTCCAGAATGCTCAGAAATATCTAACCACACTGGGGAATGTCAATACTGCTTTCTGAGAACAAATAATAAAAAAAAAAGATTGAAGATATCACATTAGAGAACATGCTTTAATCACTTTGACAAATAAAAGCAGGGTAGGGAATGCTCCTAGGACTGAGAAGCTGCAGAACACCCCTGTGAGCATTACAACCATCCCTTTGTCTGGTGGGAGATGTTGCTTCTGTACTTCAGCTGCAGAATTCTCCTTCTCTTGGAAGTAATCTTTGATTTGAGTTTGGGGAATGGCTTCTAGGAAAAAGTGCAGCAGTATGCAGCTTGAAAAAAATGAGTGGCCTGATTATTGACTGGGGTTTCTTTTCCTCCCTCTAGTGGGTAAGGCCTCTGCTCAGTTATCACAAGCACCTTATCAGTTGCTTGGACTGTGACTGAAGAACACAATCAACTTGAGAGCAGCTATTTCCCTTTTTGGGTAGAGCTTGTAATCCATTCAGCCCAAATTTCTGCATCTTCATTTTCACTTGTGCAGTGGACTCCAGTCTTAGGCTTGCTTACTGTCATAGAGTGAGAACTGAAACTATTGAGATTTGTTGGCAATTTACATGTCAGCAAAAGGCTGTTGGATTCTCCTAATGAAATTCTTCTTCTGGTAGGACTAATCTTTACACGTTTATGCCTTTTGAAAATTTGGTTTGCATGTAATTTACATTTCTACTATATACAGTGTCTTTTATGTTATTCTGGCTGTTGCCCTGGCAACAGAGTTCCTGTAATTACAAACCCATAAACACTAGTATAAAGAAACATCCTTTGTTCTTTGCCACACATACATTTCTTCTTTGAATGAAAAAACAAAGTTATGGAATCACAGAACAGTAGGGGATGGAAGGGACCTCATGGAGATCATCTCGTCCAACCCCCTGCTTCATCAGGATCACACAGGGCAGGTTGCCCAGGATCACATGTCCAGGAGGGTTTGGAATCTCTCCAGAGACAGAGACTCCGCAACCTCTCTTGGCAGCCTGGTCCGGTCTCTGGCACCCTCACAGGCAAGACATTTTTCCTCCTATTCAGATGGAACCTCCTGGATTCCATTTTGTGCCCATTGCCCCTTGTCCTGTCACTGGACACCACTGACAGGTGTCTGGCCCCGTCCTCTTGACCCCTGCCTTTTAGCTATTGATCAGCACTGATCAGATCCCCTCTCAGCCTTCTCTTTTCCAGGCTAAACAGCCCCAGGTGTCTCTGCCTTTCCTGGTCAGAGAGGTACTCCAGTCCCCTTTCAGCATCTTCATGGCCTCCTCTGGACTTCTCTCTCCAGTGGTTCCTTTTATCTCTCGAATTTGGGAGGCCAGAACTGGACACAGCAGTAAGTTTTACTGGAGTAAAAAATCTGTGAATTGCAGTAAGAGGACTAGAGACAGGTCAGGTTTTGTGACTTCATGTCTGGAAAAAACTGTTCTTCACATTAAGACTCTCCTGTCCATGCACTGTTTATATTGAAGGTGATCCATATAGTAGCTTCTTTAAGTGTTCCTCACGCTGGAAGCCAGCACCTCCACTGCTGCCAGTCTGATAGACTTTTTTTTTTCTTTTCTTCTCCTTTTGCAAGTAGCTCAAAGCCTCCAGTTTCGCACTGGCCACGTGGACTTGATTATTCAGAAACTTCATTTGAGTCTTGTGTAAGTCAATTCAAAACTGTTTGAAAGAATGATAGAAGCTATCTGTGCTTCAACAGCACTGTCTTGTTTGAGTTTCTTACAGCACTGGCTCTTGCAGATGTTTAATGCCATAAATGAACAAGTCAAACTTGTGGTTTTTTTATTCTCTTCTTACTCCCTACTGTCTTCACTCACCCTACATCTGCTCTTGACAAATTGTAGGTATAGGTTTCTGAGGAAATTGGGAAAGGGAGTATATGATTATAAATTAAAAAAATTTTTCTTGTGGGAAAGCAGATGTAGCAAATGGTGGCTTAAGGGGCTATGTAAAAAGTATGTTATAGCTGGCTGGCACCCTCCATAATCTAATTTCTGGACTGATATAAAGTAATGTGTGTTCCATTTTTTTATTTAATAAGAAAAACTTGGATTATTTTTTTCCTTAATGATAGGTTTGGGTATTTTACTTCCAAGATTCTATATTTCACTTATTGCCAGAAGTGTTCTGTTCTATATTCTATATCTCTGGTAGTAATTCTCAGTTTAGGTTTAGTTTCATTGTAAACTAAGGTTGTTCTGGCAAATAAGACCATAGGCATTTATTTCTCTTGTGAGAAGTAGCTGTAGTATGTGACTGCTGTAATTAATTGATGTATTTATGGCTTAAATTTCTGTACATGAAAAATCCAGATGTGTCTGATAGAAGCAAATAGATGCTTGGAGTGTATGACAGAACTACAAAATCATGTATCAAATATCTAATAAAGTTGAGGCTCTTTCATTAATGTAAATACAAGCATATGTTAGCTTAATAGGCACAACTGCCACTACACTCCAGCTTTCAGTTTGTTACAGATTGCAGCCAGGAACTTGCTGTATAAACTACTAAATCACTAGGCTGATTCCTGACCAACAGGGATATCTCAGCTGCAGGATACTGCAGCATGTCTTAAAGGCAAGTGCTTCAGCTGAACCTTCAAACATTGCCTCAAACTTATTGCAAGCTGGAAGGGAGCAAATGTGTTGTTACAGCACATTCTCAAGTTGTAAAGTCAAGTTATGTTGGACAACTGCATTGTACATTCTTGGGAAGTCAAGACAACTGCTTGATCTTGGAAACAAGGCAAGGATGTTACTGAATAGAAATTCTGTAATGGTGAAGAAGTCTAAAACTTGGCAACTTTTTTTTTTTCTTTTCATCCTTCCAAGCCAGTACCCAAATTGAATTGCCAGAACATCATATGCTAGAGTTGTTTCAAAGTGTATAGCTGAGGTAGAAAGTAATTTTTGGGATGGGGAAAAGGAAACAATTTTAGGTCAGACTTGAAAAAGCCTTGAAGAGATAGCCAAATAGCTCATATTTCAGCACCTTGGGAACTAGCAAGTGAAGAGGAGAGATGTTGATTTTTTTTTCATACTGATTCTTCCTAGATCAATTAAGGATGTAGCTCTTATTGGTCTTAGCTTACAGCATGTGGATAATGTTTTTGTATCTATCCCACTGTCTTAAACTTCCAAAAGAAAGGAGAATACTTTGTTTTTCCTCTTGGGTTCCCTGACCTCAAAGCAGGTGATATGAAAATGTAATTAAAACGACAGCTTCATGGATTTCCACTTCCAAGCTATATTAGGATGGTAAGGAGTTTGTTTGCTTTCCATTTCTTTCCTAGGCAGCAGTACACAACTCACTTGATGTTGGACAATTGCACAGCAGCTCTCCAGGCCCGAAGAAACAGCAGTAAATCTGTCACACTTAATGCTCGTATGACTCTGCTGCTGGCTGACAATGGCCGTGAGCTGCTGCAGAGACACCAGAGCAGCAGACATGAGATGACGACACTGTTGGCTAAGCTGTCTCTACAAAAAGACTTGAGTTTCTGCTGTAACTGGCTTGGCTTTCTGACCGCCAAAGGAAATTTGGTAGCAGGCCAGTGGCCTCTTGAAGCAGTAAATTAGCTGTTAAAGTGCTATGGAAGTGCTAATTTTAATTAAAAAAAAAAAAAAGCCCTCTTGAACAATCTAAAAGGAATCCTGCATTGGCTAACAGCATGTAGATTATGCCATCAGTTGGCTCATCGTTGCCTTTTACTAAACAGAGCTGGATTGTACTTAAAGCGTAAACTGTGCAAACTTTAGGTTCTAGCCTTGGACTTGCATTCAGACTACAAATTAAACCAATATGTGGTCAATTAGCATTAAGGCTTCTCTCCATTCATTATATATATGATTTTAATCCAGATTTATGGCCTCAGCTTGCTGATCTGTATTCATTGGTACCATCCTAATTGCCTCCACCAAAGTCTGTCTTCTGCATGCAAAAATGATGGACAGAGTTTCCATGCTGATATTCTTATGGCTTAGTTTGTGTTCCCCTTGTTGGATGACCAAAGATTTCCATGTGGGTGCAGTGGGGTGTGTTTTTTTATTTATTTTTTTTTTAATAGGAAAGGGAGATTTCTGTTGATAGTTGCTGGTTTTGTGACATGAAGCCCCTAAAATTTTTATCTTGGAAGACTTAAGTTCAGATGTGGCCATGATCTTACTGTTGCCATTTTAAAGTTCTTGGAACAACAGTGGACATACTGAGATTGAGTCAAACGGGATCAGTAAGTTTTCTGTCTTGCAATGTAAATTACTCTATTTGGCATCAATGCAGCCGAATTTAACTGTAGGGTTTTGGTGTTTTGTTTTTTGGGTTTTTTTTTGTTTTGTTTTTTTTATATTGCAAGAAATGACTGGAGGATGTTTGGCTTGAAAAGAAAACCATTTTTTACTAAAACCAGATTTAATTGCCAAATTATTTTGTATAGCAGTCTTTATAGGTTGGGAATATACCTTTAGATGTAGATTGACCAGGTGGAAGGGTTTTTCTAAGGTATATACTGTTTTGATAGCTCATTCAGACAAAATGTTTTTTTCCTTATAGTTTGGCACAGGTAGGAGAACTTGAAGCTTTTACAAAATGCCTAGGTTGTTACCTAAGTATTGATCAAATCGCTGTGAGGAACACACATGGCAGGTGACCCTTCTAACAATTTATCAGTTACATAAATGCTCTTTCAATGTGTAAAACACTTCAGCAGTCATATTTTTGTACCGAAATGGCGTGAAAACTTGTAAAATGTTTTTCTTAATCCCCTGACAAGCTAAATGAAGAATGTTCTTCCAGTATAAAATTAGATGAAGAGGAAAGGGAAATGTCACTCAATTATTACTCTTTACCTGTAAGTTTTAGCTTTAGGTAAGTCTCTTTTTATGTCTGGAAAGAAAATGTTCCAGACTTCTGGAAAGAGGTAGGCTGGAAACTGTTGAAGTAGGAAATTTAGACCCTGCTGTGTGATGTGACAGCAGAGCTTTGAATGATGTTCAGGATGGTCAGCAAACCTTGGCTTTGACAGCAGCCTCAAGATGCATTTGGGAAGGTGTGAGTTCTAAGTAGTTGTTCCCAGTAGAAAGTAAGTGTTTCCAGGAGCACCCAGTGCTCCACTGGGGATGTGAGACCAAGCCCTTCAGTGAATGAGCATCCAGCACTGTTGTCCTCAGTGGTCTTTTTTTTTCCACACACAGGAGTCCTTAGCAGCTAGCAAAGCCATGCTACATGGTGTTTGATTTACATGGACTATAGCTAGTTGCAAGAAGCTCTCAGCTCTGTGTCTGTTATGATCAGTCTCAGGACCTCTGAAGAAACAAAGGAGTCACTCAACATACAGAATTCTAGTACAGGGACTGTCATTTATATTATGTCACTTGTATACACCAGAAGGCTCTGCTGCTATTCAGTGAGACCTAGACAGGTTGGAGAGGAAGGGGACCAAATGAAGTTCAACAAGGGCAAGTGTAGGGTCCTGCACCTGGGGAGGAATAACCCCCTGCACCAGTACAGGTGAGGGGTTGACTTGCTGGGAAGCAGCTCTGTGGAGACAGGATGTGGGAGTTGCGGATAAGAAGTTCACCACAAGCCAGCAATGAGCCCTAGAGGCCAAGAAGGCCAGTGGAATCCTGGGGTACACAAAGAAGAGTGTGGCCAGCAGATTGAGGTTCTCCTTCTCCTCTACTCTGCCCTAGTGAGGTCACCTCTGGAGTATTGTGTCCAGTTCTGGGCTACCCAGTTCAAGAGGGACAAGGAACTACTGGAGAGAGTTTATCAGAGGCTGTGGAGATGCTGAGAGGGAACTGGAGCACCTTTGTGCTGAGGAAAGGCTGAGAGACATGGGACTGTTTAGCGTGGAGAAGACAGAGAGGATCTGAACAATGCTGATCAATAGCTAAAGGGTGGGGATCAAGGGGATACCCAAGACAATGGGCAACAGGCACAAACTGGAACCCAGGAGGCTTCATCTGAATGGGAGGAAAAACTTCCTTCTGAGGGTGCCAGAGCCTGGCCCAGGCTGCCCAGAGAAGTTGTGGAGTCTCCTTCTCTGGAGAGATTCCAAACCTGCCTGGACAGTGTGATCCTGGGCCACCTTTTCTGTGTGACCCTGGTTTAGCAGGGGGCTTGGATGAGGTGATCTCCATAGGTCCCTTCCAACCCCCCTAGCATTCTGTGATTTAGAAGAACAGTGTGAAAAATCACAGGGTGTCTATTGACTTAAATGTATTCACATAAAGTGCATAACATAGAATCATAGAATCATTAGGGTTGGAAAGGATCTCTGGGATCATCAAGTCCAACCTTCATCCTAACATCTATCTATCCATTATACCATAGCCTCTAATCTAAACCTCCCCTGATGCAACTGGAGGCCATTTCCTCTTGTTTTATCATTAGCAGTTTGGGAGAAGAGACCAACACCAGCTTTGCTACAACCTCCTTTTAGGCAGTTGTAGAGAGCAATAAGGTCTCCCCTCAGTCTCCTCTTCTCTGGACTAAATAACCCCAGTTCCCTCATCCTCTCCTCATCAGTCACGCTTTCCAGACCCCTCACCAGCTTCTCTGGACCTGCTGCAGCACCTCAATGTCCTTCTTGTACTGTGGTGCCCAAAACTGGACACACTACTCAAGGTGTGGTCTCACAAGTGCCGAGTACAGGGGCATGAACACCTCCCTACTCCTGCTGGACATATGAAAGTCCTAAATTGCAGTGCTCTTATTTAATATTACTGGCACTGTTTGTTCTCTGTTATCCATGTGTAATCTTCTCTCTGTGTATGTGCTTGCTGGACTGACTGGTTTAGGCACTGTTCTCATACCAATTAACAGATATAAGAATGTGTGCTGTTGAGGTGAGGTGGAATGCTGAGAGGAGATGATGTGAGGAAGAGTAATGTATTGTGGTTACCGGTACTTGTAGTGTGTAGACTGGTTATTTTAGTCCAGCTTCATACAGACCTTTAAAAAACATTGTACAAAACTTTTAAATAGCAATACCTCAATTGCTTATAATCTGGAAGAGACTGGAGAATGTGAAAGGAAGGAGCTGAACAACCTTTTATTTTTGTTACGGTGATTTGGTGCTTGGTGCACAGAAACGTGTAGCTTTAAGTAAAGTGAAACATTCTGAGGAAGAGGTAGTGATTTTTAATTTTGGCAAAGCAGAGGTGGTCGTTAAAGCATGCTGTGAAGCAGGCTTGGTCCTGTTGTTATGTTTGCCTGGCAAAGCACTAATACAGTAGGTTATCTGACCATGTTTTTGCTGGTCTGACAAGACCTTAATTGTTAAGTGCTTATCCCAGCAGCAAGGCTGCCTGAAGAATATCTTTGCAAAAGGAGATGCCCTTAATAGTGAAACTTTGGATGGGAAAAGTAAGCCTGGGTTTGCGTGCCTTAGAAGACATAGTTTCTGTCTGCAGAGCAACTCTTTTTTTTTTTTTTTTTTTTCTAATAAATATCTTAATTTCCACCCCATTTAATCTAAGAAACATACTAATGCATGTTAGACCTGTTTTTGGCATTGCTTTCCTGTGACGGATTTTTAATTTTTTTAAATTTCAAGAGATGTGGCAAATAATCAGTTTTTCCTCTTCACCCTGAAGCTAATGATCAAAGCCACATCATGTTTTGACTCTTCAAATGTGACGCAGTTAAGTAACTGACATCTTTGTTTATTTGGGGTTGCTGCAGGGTGTTTTATGCTCTTGGCCTGGGTAGCTCTGTTACCTAAAGGATACTTCTTGTTTTGTGAAGCTGGACTATATTACTGATGCTCAAGGTAACTGTCATGTGTATGTCCCTTGATGTTATAAGTTAATTACATTATAACTTGTTATATGAGATACTTTAATATATCTGCTCTTCCTCCTACAGCTCTACCTTATTGGCATCTATAGAATTTCAGAAATGAAAACATTAGGTACTTGATGGAATTTAGAGACTTACTCGTTTGCTTTGGATACTCATTTCTAAACTGTGCAAGTTATGATTAGTCTTTTCATGTTTCTTTTCAAAATAGAAGCTGACCATCTGAAGTCCTACTACTGCTGCTGGTTTTGAGGCAGCTGGAGAGTTCATCATCAAGACGTGTGTGTGGAACCTTTAGTTGAGCTGTAACTCCTCTTTTCCTTACAGGCTTCACAGAGCCCAGTGTGCAATTAAACAGACTCAGGTAACTGTTCAGAAAATAGGAAGGGAAATAGAAGAAAAGCTGCGATGTACATCTACAAGCAATGAACTGGTAAGTTTGATTGTTTAAAGCCGTACTCTACAGGCCTGCTGAAGCATCTGGCTGATGTTTTGACCATAAGCTTATTTTATTTTTTTAACACTTGAACTTGAAATATTTATTTAAACCTGTCATTTTAAATAGGAAGTCATCTGAGAAGTGTAATGCAATGGATTCTAGATTTGTGTGTGTTACTCAGATTGATAGATTGCTTATCCTATTTTTACCGTTATTTTGTATGATTGCTTTTTGACTACAAAAGCATTAACTTTGCACAATGCACAAAAGAGGTTTATCAGGAAAAACAAACTTCTAATGGTCTAGATAAATCTTGACAGGACCCTGTGGTGGATTTAGTGAGGTGAGTCTACTGGCCGTATCTTCTTGCAACCTACTCCCTTTGGGTGAATAGAATTCATGCCAAAGCTGTCACTCATGTGACAAATTGATTTTAAGCAGAAGTTTTATTAGATTTTGCAATAACTTTTGACAGTTTGTTTTGCCTGTCCTCTTCCCCTCTCCAAAACAGTGTACTGGCACTGGATTCTACCTTCTGCCCAGAAGGTCTGAGCTCAGATCAAACCAGTGAGTTGACAGGAGTGGCTTGTAGCAATTTTGTTGTATCAGTACTCCCTGGCATGGGTCTGGCGCCTTGTATAGGGAAGGGCAGACTTGTGGTGTGAAGCTACCTTTATTGGTGGATTCTGGGTTGAGAGTACTCAGCTGCTTTTCAAAAGTGTCAAACTGGTTTAAGGGTTTGACAAAGTGGAAAAATGTGAGTTTACCCACTTCAATTACAAGATTGCATTGTAGACAAAGTAGTAAAGAGGTCAGTTTCCTTTATGGGCAGTATAATGTTTCCTGTGAGTGACTCCAACCCAGAGCTTCTTTGCCTTTTACTGGTATCTTGGTTGCTAAAAGTTTTTCATAGAATGTTTTGGGTTGCATAGGACCTTAAATATAATCTAGTTCCAACCCCCCTGACATAGGCAGGGACACCTTCTGCTCATGGTCCCAGCCAACCTGTCCATGAACGCTTCCAGGGATGGAGCATCTGCTACTTCTCTGGGCAAGCTATTTCAAGGTCTCACCACCCTCACAGTAAAGAATTTCTTCCTAATTTTTAATATAAGTCTACTCTCTCAGTTTAAAGCTGTTATCCTTTGTCTTGCCACTAGCCTCCCTGCTAAAGAGTCTCTCCTCATCTTTCTGATAGGCCCCTTTAAGTACTGAAAGGCCCCAAGAAGGTCTCCCCAGAGGCTTCTCTTCTCCAGGCTGAACAACTCCAACTCTCTCAGCTTGGCCTCACAGGGCAGGTGCTCCAAGCACTTTGATCATCTTCATGGCCTGTTCTGGACTCGCAGAGGTCCATCTTTTTGGAGTTATGGATATCCTTGTCCCTAAAGGGTTTTCCTTTATGAGTATGTGTGAGCAGAATATTCAACTCAAAAATGACAGTGATCATACACATGGTGCAACTTCTTAGCAACCACTGTCTACAGTATAAGGAAATTATTGCCTGTTTTTCTTTTACTTTGTTCAGTACCAGAAGCTCTTGTTGAGCTTCTTTTCCCCTTTATAAGTGTGTCAGTTATAGATTTAGTCATAGTAATATTGAGTCACGGAATCCCATGATGGTAGAAGTTGAAAGGGACCTCTGGAGAACATCTTGTCCAGCACCCCTGCTCCAGTAGGGTCACCCAGAGCAGGTCACACAGGATCACATCCAGTTGGGTTTGGAATCTCTCCAGAGAAGGAGACTCCATGATCTCTCTGGGTAGTCTGTTTCAGGACTCAAGGAAGGAAGTTTTTCCTCCTGTTCAGATTGAATTTCCCATGTCCCAGTCTGAGTCATGTTTCCCACTGTTGTCTTGAACCAGAAGGCTGAGCATATTTATGTAGTTGAAGCAAATATAATTGGAAGAAAAAGTTCAGCAAGAGCTGACTTCTTTTCTGTCAGTGAGTGGTAAAATAACATTTAACTGCTTGGAAAATAAAAAGCTGGCTGGGTTACACAAAGTGACAGTGTCTGGTGGTACTTACAAGACTTGCTCACAAATTTGTCCCTTCAGGCTTTGAACTCAATCAGGGCTATGGCTGGACTGAAGAGATGTAACATTTTGAATCTGTCTTCCATTATTCTCAATAAGTATTTATTAAACATGGTAGATAACTCCTTTCTTAAAACAAAATAAAACGCCCAATTAAAATAGAAAATTCTGCTTCACTATGCACATGGCAGCACAAGTTCTTAGTGGAGACAGTACCTCAAAGGACCAAACAGATCCTTGTTAAACACAGGAATAGATTTGGAGCAGATACAGGACAAATCCTAAAACTCCTAAAGAAGGGACCCTTCAAACATTGTTTGCAACAACATAATCTGCTCCCTGTGATGTGTTCTTTTCTTTTGTATCCTGTGTTTTTTCTCATCAACTTAAAGTTGGGAATTGGATCTCATAGTGCGGCTTGGACATACCCAGCCTTTTTCCAGCTCCCTGTCTCAGTTTAGTGTAGACTCCTCATTGCTTGTCTTCCCTCTTGGTGTCTTCCAACCTCTCCTTCCTCTCCTAATTTCTGCCCTGGGCCAGGTTGAATCGCTGAGCACAGGAGAGGAGGCCCGTCTCACAGGAGGAATGAGCACTGTGGGATGCAGCTGAGATTCTCTCCTTTCAAGCCAGCAAAATTATAAATGTTTTTAGTAATCTATAGCCAGTGATAATATATGAACTGAGTCTTTAGTCTGGCAGGCACTAGTCTTGTCCTATTTTCTCCCTTCCCTCCTATCACCTCTTTTATGGAACTTCTTGTGTGCAGAAAAGCTTTTATTCGTTTCTGGTTTAAATCTATTTTTCTTTGAATAGAAAAAGGAGAGTGAATGTTTACAGTTGAAGATCCTGGTGCTACGTAATGAACTGGAGAGGCAGAAGAAAGCTCTTGGTCAAGAAGTAGCCTTGCTGCATAAGCAAAAAAGTACTTTGCATGACAGAGGTAAGTGTAGAAATGTTACTGCTTCTGTTGCAGATATGCATAACTGGCTGATTGGGAGAGTAGTAGCCTAGCTTATGATCAGTGACCAAAAAGAAGGCACTCTTGTGGTGTGGTTTTTTTTGTCTGACACCAATGTTATCTGAAGTTTGCAGCCAGATATAATGTCTTCACCATCTGTGTTATGCTGAATTCTGGACATCAGTTTCTGGTATCCTGTTCCCTAAATGACTTCTGATGACATCTCTCTTAAAGTAATCTTATATCGGTGCTTAATTAAAATTTTGAGAAAATGAGAATGTCATACACTGTAATACAGTAAACAGTGGCTTGATGCAGGCACATTATAACATCATGAGGGATGTTACTCTACCTGGTATTAGGATCCTATCTTAAGTGTTAGAAGACAAAAATCCCTCTTAATAACTTATTATGTAAGTGAAAGGTGAAATGCTCAGTCGTCTTGGTATTTTCTTTTCCTGGGTAAGTGTCCTGTAGTAAAATGCTACATCACTGTCTCTCTCGAGCTCACCAGAGACCAAGCACACAGACAGATGTTTGATCTTGTTGCAGGATTTATTATTATTTTTTTAATACTTAAGTCTAAAATAATTAATCACTACTAAAAATGAGCTTTTTGCCACTTACTTAATTCTAGCTATGCAAATATTGAGATGCCTTAGTTGAGTTACTCCACTACTGAGGATGTGAGAGGAAGAGGTGTTAAAGGAGAAATGAGGTTTTGTTGGTTGTATTTGGATGTTTGGACTTGTATTCCTTCTACGCTGTCATTCCCTAGTTTGAGAGCATAACATAGGCATGTAAAAGTAAATGAAGGGTTATTGCAAACATTTGTGTTGGTATCTATTTTTAAAACTTCACATAAGTAAAAAAAATGTTTGATACTATTTTTTTTTTCCTGATTCCTCATGGGGTATAGAAAATGCATTTGAGACTGAATACCAGAAACTTCAAGAGTATAATGAATCCCTGCATGAACTAAGAAAAGAATGCACTGCTAAGAGGTAAACAGACTATGCTTTACTGACATTGGGAAGGAAGTACAGGCTTGAAAAGTGGGACTTCTGGCACTAAATTCTTATTAATGTCATCCCAAAACTTCTGTCAGGACATCTCTGCTAGAATTCGCAGATATCTGAAGTGATAACTTCAGATCTAGAAGATCTGTGGCAAATCTAGAAGAGAAGAAAACAGATACTTGGTTGAATGTGTAGACTATGATAGGTCTCCTAGGTCTGTTTTAGTGTAGCACAGCTTTGTAATACTTCATTCTCATAATCAAAATATGCCTACAATATAAAGTACAACTGCAAAGCAAAAGTTAGCTTCTCTGTTTTGTTTTCCTGTAATTACCTTTTTTTTGCGGGGGGGAGGAGGAGTGATACTGGAGAAAATGCAGAAGGGATACAAGGACTTGATACCTTTACTTAAAAATTATGAAGAAACTGATGGTTTTGGGATCTTTTTCCACAAAGGGAACTGTTTTTGAAGACAAATGCCCAGCAGAATATTCGATGCAAGCAATTGCTGTCGGAGCTATCCTATATCTACCCTATTGATCTGGTATGTTTTTAATGTTCTAAAAATCTGCTTGATGTGAAATGAACTTCCTATTTATTATGCTGTGAGTAAATACCATGTTTTATTTGTGATGAAACTTGCTCTTCACTCATGCTGTTTTTTCCAGCTTTTTCTTGGATTTGGCCCTTAGATTGCAAACCTCACAGGGAGAGGACTTAAATAGTGGAGACTATTTGAGAGATTCTGGCATTAAGTAAAATAGCTGTAGCTATAATTTACTGGATACTTTCCATTTTGTTTACAATCATAGAAAGTAACCCTGACAGTAGGCTAGCTGAACTTTAATGGAGTGCACATAAACAGATGTCAAAACGTTGAGCTCCAAAACCTTTTATATAATGAATTGATTAAGATGAAGCTCTTCCTTCTTTGAAGAAGTTGCATTTATTTCTGAGTTATACGAAACATGGACTGAAATGCTGTGTCAAAGTCATTCTGGGTTTCATTGAATAATTAGTTTTTTCTTTAGAAAAATGCTTTGTTGTCATCAGATTTTGTGCAGGTTTCTGTTTCCTGGATGTTATTGTTCCGTTCTCACTTTCCATTGTTGATTTTTAAACTTACAGAATGATCAAAAGGATTACTTTGTTTGTGGAGTCAAGCTTCCTAATTCTGAAGACTTTCAAGGTAGCTGGATATTCTTAATTTAGTTGTTACAGTTGACACTGCTTCTAAACTTTGTAAAATTAAGTAAACTGATAGCAGTAGCTTAGAATCCAAATTTCTGACTGGAAAGATCTAGTCTAGAAGAAACCTCATGTATTATTTATTGCTACTTCCTAGGGAGTACAAAGGTAGTTATTGTTGACTCCTTAGAAAAGTACTTCTGTATTCTAAGACTTGATACTGAAATGCTGGAACAGGTTACCCAAAGAAGCAGAGAGGCTGTGGACTTGGCATCCTTGGGGATGCCCAGAACCCAACTAGACACAGTCCTGGGCAGCCTGCTGTGGCTCACTCTGCTCTGACCAGTGGTCTAGGACTACACCATTTCCAGAGGTGCCTTCCAAACTTAGTGATTCTGGCACATATTTGGATCTGACCTAAAATTCCATTGTCTACTTTCAGTCCATAAATCTTGATGGGGCAATGTGTACCAATCCCCACTCAGTTTGCTGTATTTGCCGGTGAACTTACCAGATAAATATCATGCAAGACTAAGACTTCAAAGCTGCCTGAGAATAGAGAAAATTTTATGAGTCGGCTTCTACTTTAACTACCTAGTCATCCTATCATGGATGCAAATGTACAATATGCCTGGCTGTATAACAGCTGTACAGGTAGCTGCATTTATTCATCCAGAAATGTTTGCCATGAATTGGAACTTAATTAAGATCCCCTTGAAATTTTTTGCTCCCAGTACTTCCTGTGAGAGGCATATAGTTTATTGGGCAAAACCCTCAATCAGTTGTCTAACTCTTTAAAGCCATCCCATAGGAATTAGCTTGTGCTAATAACATGTGTATTGGATGCTAGAATAATGGAGGAATAATCTTTAAAACACATTAATTTGTTACTATGACAGAAATCAGTCTACTGCTTTGCTTTGCTGTTTTCACTAAATGCGGTAATGAACTCAGTTTGTTAATTGTGGAGAAATCAGTGGCGTGCATCTTTTAGCCCACTTTCAGTTTACTGGTATTAATTCCTTACAAAAGAATGACTAACTCTTTATCAAAGACTCTAGAAATACTGTATTATGAGGAAGAAGTACTGAGCATAGAACTGTGAAATACACAGTTAAATTTGAAAAACCACCTGTCTGCTGTCTTTTTTCAGACTCTTAGTAGACAACATTTCAAGAAGATCGTGTATCTGAAGTATATTAAAAAAATCTTTGAAAAGCCACATTTTACTGCAAATGTTGACCAAATTTTACAAAATCCTTTTTGAAACAGGTGTGACTTTAAAATCCATAGTTCATGTCATGTTCTAATAGAGCTCGGTATGGTTTCATAGATGACGTTGAATATAACTTATAAGCTTTCTTAGAAGGTCCTCCATTCAGTTGATTTCACAGAGTTCCCTTGTGCCTCAGAAGGGAGGGCTCTGTCATGTTGTTTGTATTGGTATGTTCAGCTACAAAGAAGAAAAATAGAGAAAACAGAAAGGAAAAGCTCTTACAGGGCTAAAGGATGTAATTTGAATCATGAGAGCTGCATGTATTCCTGGCAGATGAAGCTTTAATTTTGAAAGCTTAAATGTCAAATTGAAAATGATACTTTGAAAGAGTGGGTTAATCGAAGTTCTTCCAGTTATTGGCAGAGAACAGAGTTCATACCCTGGGGTCAGTGTCTCCCCAGCTGATCTCACTAATGAATAAAGCTATGGAGGAATGCAGCTTTTGCCTGACCCTGCTCATACATGTCAGCTACATCTAGGGAAACACAGAAAATGTAAGACTTGAATTTTGTCTTGGGAAATTTGTTTCACTTTTCCCATCTCTTCTTCACCTTCCCCAGCTCAGCCATATATAGAGAAGAGTAACTTTCAGGTTCAAAAGTGTAAAGTTGGAAGGAGAACAAGCCATCACTCACTTTACATTGCCCTTTAATGAAAGAGGCCAATATAGCAAACCACAAATAATGGTAGCGCAGTCTAAATTGATTTCAGACTTGCCTTGATCCATAAGTTGTAACTTTTGATTGCTTCATTAATTATGTCATTCTCTAAGCAATAAGGATGAACTTGGGCTGAGCCACTAGTGAGATCCAATTGATTAAATAATGGAATCTTTTTTTTTTTTTTTATTAACAGCAAAAGATGATGGAAGCATTGCTGTTGCCCTGGGCTACACTGCTCACCTTGTTTCAATGATATCCTACTTCTTACAAGTACCACTCAGGTATCCTATAATTCACAAGGGCTCCCGGTCTACAATCAAAGATAATATCAATGACAAACTGACAGAGAAAGAACGAGAGTAAGTATGTCAAATATACTTTCTTCAAAACAACAAATCAACAACAACAAAAAAACCCACCCTTGAACAGTTTTTGGATAGTCTAAAGAGATACAGAGTTTGAAGTTATTTCTTGCTGATTTCAGTAGCTGTGGGAAAGTCATTCAAGTTTCTGAGGTTGAAATTCTGTGATTGAATAGAGTTGTTCAGCTTTGTCATTCTAGGTTTTTTGACTATTGATTTGGCTCATAAAAGTGCTAGAAAAAACTTAATATGTCATGTGTAAGTTTGGACTGCTGACTGGAAAATTTGCCTTTAATGTTTTGCTCCTGTATGTGGATATAAACTGCAGATAGCAAGTGTAGCTTCACTGAGGAGTTACTACCAGCAATGAGTAGTGATTGATGAACATAAGATAAATAGCTTTCTTTAGTGTAGAGGATTTTAATCGAGAGCACACTGTAAATTATCTACTATAAAACAACTTAATAGAGAATAATAGAAAGCTTTGGGTTAGAAAGAACCTTTCAAGGTAATCTAGAATCAGCATCATTAAGGTTGGAAAAAACCTCTAAGATCAAGTTCAACCTTCTACTCAATGTTATCATGACCACTAAACCATGTCATGAAGTATCATGTCTACATGTTTAGTATTTTAATATCTTCAGGGATGGTGACTCGACCACCTCCCTGGGCTGTCTATTCCAGTGCCTCCAATCTGGTCCAACCCCTTCCTGCAGGGAGCAAGGACATCTCCAACAGGAGGTGGTTGCTCAGAGCCCCTGGCAAGTTCACCTGGAATGTTTCCTGGGATGGGGCATTGACCGTCTCTCTGAGCAACCTGGCCCAGCGTCTCTCCACCCTCAGTGTAAAAACATTACTTCCTTCTCTCTGGTCTGAATCTCCCTCTTTCAGTTTAAAACTATTACCCCTTCTCCTGTTCCAACAGGCCCTACTAAAAAGATTGTCTCCATCTCTCAGATAGGCCCCCTTTAAGTACCAAAAGGCCACAAGAAGGTCCTCTGGAGCCTTCTCTTCTCCAGGCTGAACAACCCCAACCGTCTCAGCCTGGACTCAGAGCAGAGAGTTTCCAGACCTTAGATGGCTTTTGTGGCTTCCTGGCCCTGCTCCAACAGGTCTATGTCTGTCCAGAGCTGGACCCAGCACTGCAGGGGAGTCTTCACCATTGGCTTCTGGGCTGCAAGCACATGTTGCTGTCTCATGTCCAGTTTTTAATCCCCCGGCACCCCCAAGTCCTCCTCAGGGCTGCTCTTCATCCCCAGACTGGATTGGTTCCAGGGGCTGCACAGAATATTCAGTGAGGAGTTTTTAATTTGTTCTCTAATTGTTGTCTTTCAACATGTAGCTACACTATTATTATTGTTGTGCTCCTAGGAAACTATCATGCTGTCCTTAAATTCACTCTCTGATTGCCTTCTCCTGCCTCTTGGCACTTGGCCTGTTTTCCCACTGACTTTGCACCTGTGTGCTCTAATATGAAAATAGTGGCAATTACTGGTTAAGCTTCACTTTGTAGCCTGCAACCACAGAGCTCAAAGGAATGCAACACTGACCAGCTGTGGGAGGCCAGCTGCTCTGCTCTGATCCCATGTGTGTGTGGATGGCTGCAAAGTCCATCTTGCAACACCACTAACTTTGTTTTTCCGTATACTGGGTTTAAAATAGGAGCAAAGGAAATAGCTGAAGGGAAATGAATTTGTGGAAAGTTGCTGTCTCTGGCGTGAAGCCTGTATGAAACTCTTTGAAAGTATGCAATCAAAGTATTATAATATTTTAACACTAATTCCTAATAGTCCACATCAAGCTGGAAGGGTCTTATTGTGCATAGTTGACAGGATTGGGGCTCTTGGAAGCATCTGATTTCTCCTAGAAACTCAGTGAATTTTTTTTATTTTTATTTTTTTCTTTTTGGCAGGGCAGCAGGGGTAGCTTGCCTTAAGACTTAAACTCACTGAGGTTTTCCTATTTTGACACAGTAAAAAATGACTATATAATTATGTCTTGCAAATTAATTTTGATACCGTTTTAATGGCTTTTCCAAACACTTCCTGGGTAACTTCATAGAACATTAATCTGTTTTGCTTCAGCTTAGTTCTCTAAGCATATAATCATACTCCTTCCTGTACATCACTTTCAGAAGGGTAGCAAAACATAACATTAGTATCTGGAAAACAAATTTCTGCAGAGTAGATCTGCTTGTGTGTGGGTGTATAAAGATTAAAACAATTTCCTGTTGTCTGAGACAGATTGGAAGATTTAATCCTTCAGGCTATAGCCTTCCAAACCCTCATGACTTAATACTTTATTTCACAATAGATTTCTGAAAAGGAAAAAGTTTAGCTAAGTATCTGAATCCCTACTGGGCCATTTACCTGTGTTCTGCAAGATTTTTTTTTTTCAGGATTAGCTCCTGCCTGAGATCTTCTCTTCCCAGCTATTGGAGTCAATCCTACCAGCTCTCAAAGGTCTTCAGTGGCTATAGAAAACCTCCAATGTCTTAACATGCAGTTTTCTTTTTACACTAATAGCTCATGTTTTTCAACTGCTTTAACAAAATTGAACATAGTGATTAACAGGCATTATTAAATTTCTGTGTTTCAGTCACCCATCTTTTAGCAGCTTTTCAAACTCCAACATAAACTCTTGAGTAATTGCTGTGAGGTTTCCTCTGTACTCTGTTTTTACTATAACACATAGCATCATGTCTATTGACTAAGTGTAACATTTTACTTGGCTTTATGTTTATGTTTTTGTTTTTTGAACTGCAAGGTTGCTCTGAGATACATATTAAGAGCTTCTAAAAATCATGCTTTGAGGGAATAGCTGATGTTTTCACTTGAGCAATTGCAATAAGTACAGGTGTTTGTTTTTAATGTAGCACTGTATAAATGTGTTACTTTACTTTCAAATTTCTTTACCAGCTTTTTAAAGCCCTTATTATAAGCCGGTTATATATTTTAAGGGCTTTCAGAATGAAAGTTTTATTTCAGAAATACTTTATCCACTTCAGATTTCCTTTACTTGAATGATCCAAATCACTTGCAGCTCAAGGTTCTTGTAGAAGTATTCAATTTTGTCTGCTGCAGTTACTGTTGTAGTGGAATTTAACAGTGTAAAAAGAAGTAGGAGTCTGTGATGAGAACTTAGCATTTGTCTGGCAACATTACTGAAGGTAGAATGAATACCTGCCAGTAGCATACAATACGTGGTCAGCTTTGTAACTGTAGACACCTTAGTGTTTATAATCTATTCAATAACTGTTCCCTTCTTGTATTCATGGAATCACAGAACATTTTGGGTTGGAAGGGACCTTTCAAGGTTATGTGCTCCAACCCCCTTGCAGGGAGCAGGGACATCTGCAATGAGAGAATGTTTCTCAGAGTCTTGTCCAACCTCACCTTGAATGTTTCCGGGGATGGGGTATTGACCACCTCTCTGGGCAACCTGAGCCAGTGTCTCACCATCCTCAGTGTACAAAATTAATTCCTTCTATCTTGTCTAAATCTGTAAAGCCATCACCCCTTGTATTGTAGCAACAGGCCCTGCTAAAAAAAGATTGTTCCCCTATTTCTGATAGACTCCCTTTAAGGACTGAAGGGCTGCCAGGTTGTCTCCCCAGAGCCTTCTCTTCTCCAGGCTGAACAAGCCCAACTCTCAGACTGGCCTCACAGTAGAGGGGTTTCAGCCCTTGCATCACTGTTGGGGCCTCCTCTGGCCCCGCTCCAGCAGGTCCATGTTTCTCCTGTGCTAAGGACTCCAGAGCCAGACCCAGACCCAGCACTGCAGGGAGGGTCTCCCCAGAGCAAAGCAGAGGGTCAGAATCCCACCCCTCTACCTGCTGTCCACGCTGCTCTGGATTCAGCCCAGAATGCCATTGGTGTCTGTGTGCACACATTGCTGGCTCATGTCCAGATTTTCACTCCCCAGCACCCACAAGTCCTTTTCCACGGGGCTTCTCTTTAGCCTTTCACAGAATCATAGAATGGCTTGAGTTTGAAGAGGTCTCTATAGATCATCTAGTTCCCACGCCCCTGTCATGGGCAGGGACACCTCCCACTAGGACAGGTTGTTCAGAGCTTCATCCAGCATGGTCTTGAACACTTCCAAGTATGAGGAGTCTACAGCTTCCCTAGACAACCTGTTCCAGTGTCTCACCATCATCAGAAGAAAGAAGTTCTTGGTAATGTCTCATCTAAATCTACCTTGCTCTAGTGTAAAAGGATTGCTCTTTGTCCTGTCACCACATGCTCTTATAAAAAGTCCCTCCCTAGCTTTCCCGTAGGCTCCTTTCAGGTACTGGAAGACTGCTATAAGGTCTCCCTGGAGCCTTCTCTTCTCCAAGCTGAACAGACCCAGCTCCCTCAGCCTGGCCTCCTAAGAGAGGTGCTGCAGCCCTCTGATCATCTTGACGTCCCTTCTCTGGACCTGCTCCAATAGATCCATGTCCTTCTTGCTGTGAAGGATTCAGAGCTGTACACAGTACTCCAGGGTCTCCCAAGAGCAGAGTAGAAGGGTAGAATCATTTCCCTTGACCTGCTAGCCCCATATCTTTTGATGCAGCCCAGAATACAGTTGTTGTTTTTGGGCTGCTAGCACACATTGCCGACTCACGTTTCTCTTCCATCATCCCCTAGCCTGTATTGATCCTGAACATTGCCCTGACCCAGGTGCAGAACTTGCACTTGGCCTTGTTCAACCTCATGAGGTTCACACAAGCCTACTCCTCAAGCTTGTCCAGGTTGATTATATTGCACACGAAAGTTTGGGTACTATTAAAAGGCTGAAGTTTTCTCCCATAAGTCTACTTTTATGACCACCAAGATAAGGCAATAATATGATTTTTTTAAACTAAATTTTTATTATTGCACTTTTTCAGTGGTCCCTTTCAGCATCTCCAGAGTGCGTCAAGTATGTAGGAGGAAAGAGCGAGTGCCAGTCCTCAAAAGTTCTGGATTCTGAAAGATTTCTGAGCAAATGATGGATATGTAACTCCCAATTTTAAGCTACTTAGGACAGCAGCATGTTCCTCTCTCCAGTGACAAACAAACATGTTTGCTGAATAAACTACTTACATTCCTTGGCACTGTTCTTGCAGACTTGAAACCTAGCACTTCATCTCATTCTCAAAAACATAGTAAGAATGCTGAGATTAAACTATTTATGATAATTTCTGATAAAGTCTGTCAAGCCATTTTTTAAATGCTTCTGTTATTCTGCTCCTAGATTTTAAAATAAAGAATACCTGGCAGTTTAGAGCAAAGCAAGAATTGTTGTGTCTGGAGTGAGACATACTTTTGTCAAATTGCTTGTGTTGATGATGTTGCTATTGTCATAGTATTTTTTTTATATAGTTTTCAGTTCTCTTCTTTCAAGATAAAGCTCTTGCAAAGCAAGTGCCTGCATTTTTCTGTCTGGATCTTTTGAAATGATGTCAGCCTCCTTGTTAGTTTTGAAGTGAGTATGGTAAAGCACACTTACACCATTTGTTTGGGAGTCTCTTGGCATTGCTGTTAACTCAAAGCTATGCTTTGTTGCTACTTTTTGTAACCGAAGCTTTACATGACACTTCAACAACCTGCCAGTTGAATATTTAAGAATTAGTTTCAAGTCACATTAGACAGCTTGGAAATAGAGAATCACTGAAGGCTTTAGGTTGGAAGGGACATTAAAGGCCATCTGGTCCAACACACCTGCAGGGACCAGGGACTCTACAATTAGAGCAGGTTCCCCAGAGTCTTGTCCACCATGACCTGCAATGTTTCCGGGGGTGGTCCCTCTACCATCTCTGTTGGCAAACTGTGACAGTGTCTCATCATCCTCAGTGTACAAAATTCATTCCTTCTGTCTTGTCTAAATCTCTGTCATGTAGTTTAAAGCCATCACCCCTTGTATTGTAGCAACAGGCCCTGCTAAAAAGGATTGTTCCCATCTTTCTGATGGACTCCCTTTAAGGACTGAAAGGCTGCAAAAAGGTCTCCCCAGAGCCTTCTCTGCTCCAGGCTGAACAGCCCTGACTCTCTCAGCCTGGCCTCACAGCAGATTGGTTCTAGACCTCAGATGGCTTTTGTGGCCTCCTCTGGCCCTGCTCCAACAGGTTGATGTCTCTCCTGTGCTGAGGACTCCAGAGCTGGACCCAGCACTGCAGGGGGGTCTCACCAGAGCAGAGCAGAGGGGGCAGAATCCCCTCCCTCAACCTGCTGCCCACGCTGCTCTGGATGCAGCCAAGGATGAGATTGGCTTCTGGGCTGTGAGCACACATTGTCAATTCGTGTCCAGATTTTCATTAACCAGTACTCCCTGCCCTTCTCCTGAGGGCTGCTCTCTATCCCTTCATCTCCCAGCCTGGATTGTTACCAGGGCTTGCCCTGACTCAGGTCCAGGACTTTGAACTTGGCCTTTTAAAACCATCTATCTAGTCCCCTAAGGAAAAAATGTTCCTTGGACTTTAATCACTGTTTGGGTACACTGTGTGTGTCATGGACAAGTGAAATGGATATTTAGAGAAATTATTCCTGTTGTATTTTTGCATTTTCATGCAAGACTTTCAGTAACTCACAGTTCACTGCTAGCTAATTTGGAAAGGAGAGTGATTTCAAGAAATAGTTCTGCTAACATTGTTTCTCTGTAGTAATAGTAAAGAGAAACAAAATAGTACATGCAGTCTGTTCTGGCTCATGCTACACCATTTTCCCACTGAAAATGTTTTTAGGTAGAATTAGAAAACTAGCAGTATTAAGAAAATAACCACCTCGAAGTCATATTTCAGGTTAGGGAAAAAAAAATGCAAAGGGGTAGAATGCGTGATCTAAAATGGTTTTGTAGTTAAATAGCAAAAATCTTTTCAAGCATAGTTGTTGGAGCTCATAGAGGTATTTCAGAGTTGTCTGATCTTTAAGCAGTTCTATTTTTTTTTTCTTGTGTTGTATGTTTAAATAGTTAATTTGATGCTACTTAATCTTATAATGGTCAAAAATATATATAAACTTTAAAAATAAAATAAAAGCCAAAAGTCACTAGGCAGTCATGGGAAAAGTGCTATCTAGTCTGGTGTATTGTTCTGCAGGAACATCAGCTGATCTGTGATACAAGTAAACTACTGTAAAGGTTTCCTTGGCACTTCATAGAAAGATTGAAGGTCTTTTCTTCCACTCTGCTTGACAAATACAGATACCAGCAGGTGGAATGATACACCAATGGCTATGATGCAGTCTTGGGTATCTGCATTCCAAGGCATCTGTTATCTTTGCTGTTACATTTTATGACTTCTATGGAACTCAGGAACTCAACAGTTGTATGTAATGATATACATATGAGTGACCTTGAGCATGCTGCCATGGCTTTCTAAATGATGCTGTTTCTTGTCCTGTCTGAACACTTTCTGTTGTCACTAAACATAGGAATTGTCTGTCTACTGCACTGCTGTGTCCTCTGGGAAAACAGAATCAAAATTGCATTCTGTGTTTGCAGCTGACTGTGATAGGTCTGATCCTGAAGTAATTTCCTGGAAATGATTTCTATGATGTGGAGTTATACTTCAAAATTGCCTTTTTCTGGAGCCTTTCTTCATCGTTATTGAGATCTTCAAGCATGCCAGAAGATTGCAGTTATTAGTTTTTGTCTGGATGTTTAATTTAGGTAGAGGTTCTAGAAGTAGCTGTTTTGAGACAGGGTTGTGAAGATCTGCTGGCATCAGACTTGATCGGGAAATGAAGTCTGAATAAGTCCAACCTCTTACATCACAGAGGCACTGCAGCACTCAAAACCAGCTGTAATTCTTTGGGTGCCAAAAACTTAAAAGACCAGTTTGATTTTATTGTCATAGCCCATGTGGGAAGTGCAAAGGTATGAATAATAAAAAGCAGGTCATCTTTCACTGGGACAAGGTATTCTGCAAGTGGAGAGTGTATCAAGCATGAAATGCAGCTGCCCTTGTTGGATCTTTGGAGTACTTCTGGATTCCTTAAGGATGTAAAGCTGTGAGTTGATCCTAATAAAGCCTCCAGGCAGGTGCAGGGACAGAGGGCTGTGGCATGGAGTGTGGTGAATGTTAAGGTATCTGCATTGCTTCTTGATCGAGTCTTGAATTCCAGTCAGCAAGTTGGTTTACCTCAGTTTGGGATGCTTTTCATTGCTTTAAGGAGACAAATTTCAGAAAAAATTGAGAAGTTAAGAGTAATCAGGCCAGATGCACTTTTAATCCGCTCATGTTAAAGCAGTTAATTTAATATGTCGGTGTTATATTTTTAGAGATACTAATTTATGCTGATAAAGAAAATGTCTGTTATATTGTGTGTGGTTCACAGTGTTAAGTCATGCAATGAGTTACTGGCAGCGTGAGTTCTCATGAAAAAGTTTCCCTTCTCAAGCCTGTTGGTAAAGTAAGTTTATATCAGAACCAGTTCTGCTGCAAGACTGCTTCCAAATTATCTTTCTCCATGTCTTGTCTTTCAGTTCTTTTTAAGTGTGACAGGCTGGATTTGCAAATAAATGGAGAAGTGTTGCTGAAGAGGGATCCAGTTTATTTTGGAGCATTTTGTACCACTTGTTGCAGTGGTCTTCACTACTGTGGACTTGCTCCCATTTAGAAGAATCAGAGAAAATCAGAGTTTCAGCTGCAATAAACTTAGTACAACTGAAGGTGGTTATTGCTTTGTTCCTGGTAAGAGATAAGCCATGTGCAACAAAGCAATCTGAAAAACCATGACACAAGCAAGTGAAGAATAACTTTTCGCTGAATTTAACATCTTCCAACTCAATTGAGAAGCCTTTAATCATATTTCATACTTTGGCTGAGGTAATAAAATGGCAGCTTTGGGAAGAAATCTTGGCAAACTTAAATCAGATGGAGGGAGATGGTTTGTTGAGAAATCTAATATCTGTCAAAGCAAAGTTGATTCTCGGTGGTAGATTGAGTGTGTGTTAAGTGTTCAACTATATTGCTCAAAGAATGCTTTCTGCCATGAACTTCTCTTGAACTGTGTTTTTATGTTCCACATTCTTGAGGGTATTTAGCTAGAATCTTGGCTTATTTTGTTATTGATCACTATAATAATGCTTTTGCCTTCACTGGGTCAGTGAATGTTACTGTGTGCAGATTAATTAGATCAGGTGTTCTTTAAAAAAAAAATTTAGATACTGTTAATGCTGTTTCTGGCTGCTAGAAGCTTTGACATACTCAGGGCCAGTCTGAGAAGGCAGTTTTTGTTTATGACAGTAGGTGAGACCACTGACCCCAGACATCTACAGCTGAAAAATGTTTCTGTGAAGACATACTAGTCTTAATTTGCTCCCATTGGAACACTATATTCCTGATGAGATTATTTTTCAAAACATTACTTCATTTTTCAATAAGCAAGGACTTGACCTGTATAAAGAGTTCTGTAGTTAAAAATGATCCTTCAGTGGCAGTGAGATTTAAAGTTCTGATAACCAAGTTGTCTGCATGGTCCTTACAGATAGTCTTTGTGTCATGCTATCCATCACAACTTGTGTAAGCAACCCTTGAATTCAAGCTGAAATATGTCATGGAAATGCACAATTTACAAAAAGCCATCAGATTGTCGCTCATTCTGTGGATTGCTGGCTGTGTCTTTTGAGGTGTTTGAAAGTGCTATGTGCTGAAGTAGTGGAATGATAACCTCTAGTATAAATTGCTGACTATCTTATCAAGAACTGCCTGACTTCCATAATCTGAACTTTTGCTTTCTTTTCCTGGATACATATTGAAGCTATTGTACCTTCTCCAAGAGCAAGGTCACAGCAGTTACACTTAATAGAAAGATGGCAGTGCTTCTGCTTTTGATTATCTTCATGTTGAGCTATTCCAATAGGCATTTTGAAATTTCATAAACTGCCAATATGTTTTCCTTTCCCAGTAAACTAATTATCTATGTATTGTGTAAAGCTTGAATGAGGATATGCTTTTTTATTTTCTTCTTGGCAGTCTGTATTTTTGTCATCAAGTTTGTTTTACAAGTGTAGCTTTTTTTCTCAAGTAGAAACTAAAAGCCATATAGTAATCAAATCTGAATTCACTTGTGATTTGTGATTCATATTCATGTCTTAATCTCATCTCTTAGAAGCAAGGTGTAAACTCGCAGTCCTTCCTCCCCACCCCTGCCACCTTTTCCTTTGATTTCAGAGTTGCTCACCAGGTAGGGATTTTAAATTTCATCTAAGACATGTCCAATCATGCTGATTTTTGGCAGGCTATTTAGCTGTTCCTGGTAAGCTAGTAGCTACCCTAAGGTCAGTTTGTGGCCTTCACTGGGAACTGGTAGCTTGATCTAAAAAGGATCCAAAGTGTTCTGTGTTGCATCTCTATAATGAAGAAGTCTGATGGTGATGGCAGTTTTGGACTGTTGCATTTTAGCTGTGTTTCTTCTAATAAGCACTCAACTGCTTGGGTCTGTGACTGGAGATCTGTGGCAGTCTCTGCTCTGATATAACCACGGTGCAGCTTATCTGAGACAAACAGGTTTTGAAGCTGTGCATCCAAAGCTTATTGTAGAATAATTTAGGTTGTAAAAGACCTTTTAGATCATCAAGTCCAACTGCTAACCCAGCACTGCCAGGTCACCACTAAGCCATGTCCCTCAGCACCACATCTCCATGCTTTTAAATTCCTCCAGAGACAGGGACTCCAGCTCTTCCCTGGACAGCCTGTTCCAGGGCTTGGCAACTCTTTCAGTGAAGAAATTGTTCCTAATATTCAACCTAAACCTCCTGTGACTCAACTTGAGGCTGTTTCCTCTTATCCTATTGCTTGTTCCTTGGGAGAAGAGACCAACCCCCACCTGGCTCCAACCACCTTGCCAGGGAGTTGTCAACAGAGAGAGACGTCTCCCCTGAGCTTCTTTTTCTTCAGGTCCCTCAGTCACTTCTCCCAAGATTTGTGCTCTAGACTCCTCACCTGTTTCATTACCTTTCTCTGGACATGCTCTAGCCTCTCAATATCCTTCTCGGAGTGAGGGGCTCAAAAATGAACCCAGGTACAGGGTGCAGCCTCTTCAGTGCTGAAGACAGGGTGGCAATCACTTTTTGTACCTTGGTATTCTGGTGGAGTGCTGAAAGGTTGGATTGTTGTATATTTTGGGTACCTGTGGCTGTTCAGCAGCTGACTTTTCCTGTTATTTGATTCAGTGTCCTGGGGAATAGTGATTTCAAGTGACCTGGCTGGACAGTGGTTGTCCTTCTCGCTTAAAAGCTTTGAAGGTTTGCTTGCTTCTGGTTCAGAAAAGTCCCTGCACTTTTAAATAATGCACTTTCTCCTCTGTATGCAACATTCCTTTACACTGAGCAAACAGGATGTGGTTAGGTTGGAGGGAAAACACCAACTCCTTCCTTCCCTGCCTGCCCCCCTCACAGACCCCCAAAAGGGTTGAGGTTGAAATAACTCAAACTTTAGTAAATATTTAAACCTTGTTCTTGTATGCTCCTCATTCTGCAGTTGTATCAAGCAAGAACTTGTGACTTTTTCAGGTCATTATCTTATCAGGGTTGGGCTATTTAGTTCTATCCTCAAATAGAGTGTCCCATACGAAGGCTTAAGCTTGAAATTCATCATTTTCTAAACTGTCCTATTTTTGTTAGTGTTGCGTGAGACACAGCTGTTCCCTAGATCTGATAGATGACTCTCCTACCACACCAGCGACTGTTATAGTCACAGAAATTGCATCAGTTCTTTATCTGTATAATAGTGAATAATTGGGTTTCAGCTGCATCCTGCCAACTTTGCTTTACAGACCTGTCCCTGCAGCCATTCCGCTTGAAAATCAGAAGTGAAGAAAAAGCCTTGTCAAGTTCCGTGACAAATCTGGCAGCTGCATTGGGGCAGGAAGTATCAAAAGTACTGCAAACACGGAGATGTAAAAATATGGTGGTATCATCTTCAGTTAGTTGGTGGACTAAATTTCTGATCTTCAGTTAACTATTGGTTAATTACGTCTTCTTGGAACCTAAATGTCATTGCTGTTAATTTAGCTTGAAAAGCTACAAATATTACCAGACCTCTAACTTGTGAAAATGAAGGTTCTCTAGCACAATTCCATACTTGATTTGGAATTTTACTTATATTTGCCAAATGGGATGTAATCTGCTATTTAAATTATGCCACACTTCAGCCTGTTAGATGAGATGTGGTTTGGTTTTTTTTAAATCATTATTTTACTGACTTCTTCCCTAAAGAGCTTTCTGAAGTAGAGATTAAACTTTGAGACTTTAATGTAATTTGGGATATGGCACAAGTCTGAACAGCAGAGAGAATAAAAGATCTAAAACATATGGTGTAAGACCAAAGTAGAAGCAGGTGAAAGCATTTAAAAATGAAGCAATTTCTTAAACTTTAAAAATAGCTTGTATTAAAGACAGGCGGTTATAGACAATAAAAATTGGCCACCAATATATTGGTGCATACGTGATTTTTCTGGATATAGAGGAGTTCATAAATCACAGAACACAACAGTAAATGTATTTGGACTTGAATTCAGAAGAGATACTTGAGGTCTGAAATAAATGTATGGAATAAGGATTCTTTCAGCTTTTCCTAACAGTTACCATCTGACTGAACCAAGAATCCTATGGTGATTTACTGCATGTTCATCAAATGCTGAACTTACTATGTAAAAGAGCTACAGGTTAGCTGAGGAAATAAAATTAAATGAGATCTTCATGTCTGACAAGTACTTTTCTCAGGTCAGCTGAAAAAAGTAGGACAGTGAAGAGAAGTTCTTAGTGGTTAGAATATTTAGCATAATTTGCATTGTCAGAAGGGTGGGCAAATGCTTAAAACATGGATGTTAGGCTAATCACATTTTTAGCTTTGAAACACATCTCTAGGTTTCCAGAATCAGTATCTGCGGGCAACATAAGCAACCTTTTAAGAACTTTTTTCTGTAGTCAGTTTTCTGATATTTTAAATACATCTGTTTTAGTGATCACTTTTGGTTGGAGACACTGTACAGGCATAGAGTCATTTTGGTTGGAAGAGACTTTTAAGATCGACTCCAACTGTTAGCACTGCCAAGTCCACCACTAAACCATGCCCCTTGCACCACATCTACATGGCTTTTAAAGCCCTCTAGGGATGGGAACTCCACCACTTCCCTAGGCAGCCTTATTCTAGGGCTTGATAACCCTTGTAGGTAAGAGATTGTTCTTCATGTCCAACTTAAACCTTCCCTAGTACAACCTAAGACTGTTTCCTCTTGTCCAATTGCTTGTTCCTTGGGAGAAGGGTCCGACCCCCACCTGGCTTCAACCTCCTTTCAGGGAGTTGTGGAGAGCGAGAAGGTCTCTGCTGAGCTGCTGCTTCTCCAGGCTGAGCAACCCCAGGTCCTCCAGCAGCTCCTCACAAGACTTGTGCTCTAGACCCTTCACCAGCTTTGTTGTAGTAGCAAACTTCCTGCCCGTGGTGTATGACCGGAACCAGTGGTTTAGTTCACTCTTTCTTTTATTAAGAAGTAAATAATAGTTTTTATAAAGAAATAAACCACCAAATTCTAGGCATCTCACCTTAAATTGTAAATATGAAAAAGAAGAATCCCTGCAAGGGCTCTTTTCTACCATCAACCTCTAAAATTTCTGACCTACTTTCAGCAGCACATAACCACAGTTTGCTTTGCTTGAATGATAAAAAATAAGGCTGTAATCAAGACTGGAAAGTAATTTAGGGGATCTTCCTACCACAAGGAAAGATGAAGTTTATCTTGAGGGAAGTGTTACCAGAGCTGAGAATACAGGGTGGTTTGAACCACGTTCCTGTGCAGCCTTCTCTAGGTGAACTTGCTTTAGTGGAGGGTTGGACTAGATCATCTCCAGAGGTCCCTTGCAAACCCCACCATTCTGTGATTCTGTGAACTTGCCTTAGAGATGATGCATTGGACTTGTTTGTGCCTCTAACTTTACAATTATAAGGTGATCTCCTTGTGTGTAGATGAACAGGTAGTTTCAGCTACACGGAGCAGTGTCTGGTGGCCCCATGGGGCATGCTGTAGGTTTTAGATTGGGTTGCTGTAGATTTACAGTCTTCTTCCAGCAGAAATGTCTTCATACCCCTAGACAGGTACAGACTGCCCTCAGACCATAAATTTGTTTAGACTTATTCAAGAATACATCTTGAACTGAAAACTTGAAATTTGCCTTGGTTTAACACTGATATTTCTGTTTAGCTGTTTGCATCTTAATGGTTCAGCTGGAGTGGAAATGATGGCAACCAGCGACCAGTAGTCTTCCATATTGACTGGAAATGCATACATTGAGTTGTTTGGGTATTTTAACCGGAGTTGACAATTTAGTACCCTGTCTACAGTCTTTGTAACCTTAAAAATGTGATTTATTGTAGTAAGATTATACTTTGTTTTCCAGTTTCTTAGAGACATGTGCATTTGTTATGTCTAAGATGTGTTCTACTTGAGTAAATACCATGTTAGAAAAATTAAAAAAACCCCCAAACTTTTTAAACACTAACTCCAAAGTAACAGCTCCTTAAGAGTCCTGTTGATAGTGTAGTAACCATAAGCTTGATACTTATCAGGATGATATTTCAAACTATTTCAAAACCTAGCTTTTGTGAAGTGTTGTGAGATCCTTGAAGAACGTCCAATCCAATTCCATTGCTGATGGTAGGGTGCTGGTTCTGTAGCTTCAACTTGGAGAATAGGTAGTCTTTTAAATAAAAAAGAGCTGAAAGTCGAACTTTTCCCCATCAGAGTTAACTGCAAACAAAGCACGTAACCTTTGCCTCTCTTTTTCCCTTTCACAACTCTTTTGGGAGGGTTTTATGAGGCTTAGTACCCTAAAAACTTATGCATGAGGTCTACAGTGTAAAATAACACCAGTGTTGACTCTTTGCTTAGCCACTCCTTTTAGCTGGGATTTCTTCCTATTCCACCCTTGTTTGCCTCAGCAGTTTACAAGGAATTTAGAGATTCTCCCTCTTAGTCTTGCACTGATCTGTATTCTGATCCTTGAGTGCACACTTTGATTTGTTGGTCTCATTTGAGTTTCTTACCAGTAGATATATATTTGGTTATGTAGATCAGCCCTACTCTAAGCCTTGACCTGCTCATACTTGTTTGCTTACTCATTGCTTATCAGCAAAACCTCCTTATGTGTAAATAGGCTGAAAAGCAGCTGCCCTATGCACTTCAAAAACCTTTTCTTTGTTCTTAGAACTGCTCGTGGTTAGTGGCATCCAGTTGTGTTAAACACAGGATTTCAGTGCTAAGAGTAGTATCTGATTTGAATATTAGGTGCCTTCCAGGGAAGAGGAGAGTTTATTGACTAGCTGTTTATAATGTTCTCCCTTTTGACTTCCATGACAGTTTTTCATGGACAAAAGCTGAAGAGCTCTTTATCCAGTAGGTGACATCTGCATGGGAAGTGTGGCAGTAATTAGTAGGGGATAGATTGAAGTAAAGCAGATGATGTTGGCTTTTTGGAATTAAGATTGCAGGTAGAAGTGAGATGCTTATTCTTGAGAAGCTTCCAAGCAGGAGTGATGGGAGAGACTTAAACTGGGGGTGGATGAGTTACCATCTCTGTTCTGCTAAAATGGAATTACTCAGAGATGATTAGCTGATAAGACATGAACCTGTTGGAGCAGGTCCAGGTGAGGCCACAGGAATGATCCAAGGGCTCGAACACTTCTGCTCTGAGGACAGGCTGTGAGAGTTGGGGTTGTTCAGCCTGGAGAAGAGAAGGATTCGGGGAGGCCTTCTTGCGGCCTTTCAGTACTTAAAGTGTGCCTATATGAAACTGGGGACAGACTTAGTAGCAGGGCCTGTTGTGACAGGACAAGGGGTGATGGTTTAAAATAAAAGAGGGGAGATTCAGACTAGATAGAAAGAAGAAATTTATAGGTTGAGGGTGGTGAGACCCTGGCCCACATTGCCCAGAGAAGTGGTTGATGCCTCATCCCTGGCAACATTCCAGGTGAGGTTGGCTGGGGCTCTGAGCAACCTGCTCTAGTTGCAGATGTCCCTGCTCCCTGCAGGGTGGGGTTGGACTGGATGAGCTTGAAAGGTCCCTTCCAGCCCAAAGTAGTCAATGCGAAGAAGTGCCTTGCAACTGCTGCTGTGATTTTATTTTTCCCCTTACCTTGTTGGTTGGTTTGTTGTTTTTTACTGTCACCCATGAGTAAAGAAAATCAAAACCTCTTGTGAGACTGGGTAAACTTGGGTCTTGAACATTAGTGGTACTATAACCTCGTGTGCTCACAGCCTCAAAGCACATGATACTGTTCTCGTTCACTATGGAAGAAAAGGTCCTGTTATTGTGGTATCACAAGTAGAAGAATGCATCATTTGTCCCAAATGCCATAAAGGGGGAGATGAGCTATATGTCTAAAAAAAGTCCTCTGCCTTTATCTTTAGAGATTTGTTTTGCATTTGCTTCTGTTCTTGCAGTGTGGTACAGCTGGGAAGCACTAGTCATCTGACTTGTATCTCAGTGAGTTGTATAAAACAGGACTCGTGACTCAAAGAAATTAATAAAAACTTTGCATTTGTCACAGTTCTTCATGATTAAATAAGCAAAACTTGAAAACTTGAAACTTCCAAACCAAACATAAGCTTTTAAAATCGAGAATCCTCTTTATCTTCAATCTTAAAGCCCGTATTGACCATCTGGTTAAAATCAGCCTGGTGTTCAGTTTGCATCACTCTTACATAGTGTCCTCCACCTTCCAAAGTCTGAGTGGGACTTGTTTTAATTTCAGCATCTTTGGCACAGCAGTCATAGATCCTAAAGCCAAATTTCCATGTGTGGGCTAGTTTGTTAATCCCTTTTTCACTATTAGTCCTTGTGCTTTTTCCCAGCAGAGGTTCTTACCATTGCTGACATGTTAGATGTCTTTACTCAAGGCTAATCTTGCTTCAGTTCAGTGGAAACATGAGGTGCAGAAACAACTCCAAATGGGGTTAACCTGTTAATAATTTTTAAATGTTGGGGTGTTTTCTTGCGTCAAGTTAACATTCTCTGAACTAAGTTCTTTGAGTCACTGTTAATATTATTACTGCTGTAATAATATTACTGCCAGCTGATCAGTGTGCTCTTTATTTACAGAGAGTATCTGTGGTAAACTTGGGGTGTATTAAGGCTGGGGTTAAGAAGTCTGTACATTACTGAAAAGTAACATACCATAGTCAAAAGATAAATAGCAGCTTATCTTTACAAGGGCATACTTTAAGGTTCCCTGAGCAGAAGCTGTTTGGTTCATAGTTCCTGCCTGCTAGCATAGTAGGTGTGTGGTTTCCTTGCAGGGTGTAAGTTCTGAGTGGGATCAGAGCTCAGTAACTAAGCATATTCAGAATAGGTGTCCTACTACTTAGTAAATTCTCTCAGATGACCTCTTCTGGTGATTACACAAGACACCTGTAGCTTGTGTTTGTTTGTCTTTCTGCTGCACATAAGATACTTACTCCTTTGAATTTTTTACCTTAGCTTAAGTATGTATATTCTGCTTTAAAGGAGCTTAATAATTATTATTTTTTATTTTTTCTCCTCAAATGTATCAGCAAGAATTGGGGAAAAAAGGGAGTAGAGAGGGCAGGCGGTTGCCATTTTTCATTTTGAGTGCTTCATGAGTATAAAAGTACTAACATAGTAGTTTTCAAATATTTTTTCTTTTTTTTTTGAGCAAGTATAACTAAAACCTTACACAGCAGACTTAACTTTTTCCAGTATGCCAAAGTGAGAGACTTAGCTTAGATAATAACTTTTCTAGGGAGCAGGCAAGAAGAATTTCACATAGGGAGCCAGCAGTTAAAGTTGCATTCAATTTCATTCAATGAAGCACTACATAAAATGTTGTGGTTCCTCTCCCTTTATTGCTTGTGACAAGGCTTAATGAGCAAGCAAGATAACACACAAAGAAAGAGATGTAAAACTTGGTAACGTATATAATATAGTTAACCTAAATGTGTTTACACAAAGACATCCACTGGTATTTTTCAAGTCTTTCATGTAAATGATGATGTTACGAAAGCTGACATGAGGATGTGTGTAATTTAGAATCTTTCCAGATTAATTAGTGGAAATTAGAGGACAGAAATGCGAATATTAGCTGAGAAGCAAGGCCAATGTGATGAGCAGAAAAGCTTAATCCTTACCACTTAAAAGAAACTGCGGGGGGGAAGTTGGTAGTGAGTGCTGTAAACTAGTTTTTTATCCTCTTTTTTTTTCTGTACTGTGATTGAAGAGCTCTGTCTAATAATAGAATATATGTTTCTACTGATACATGGCTGGTGTTCCTAGTGGTACTTTTATTGTCAAACTTGAGTTAATTTTATACTGTTAATTGTGAAGGTATCCTTTAAATTGAAATCCTGCTCTATTTGGGTAGTGTAATTGTAGATATTGAAATTAATTCCTTTTGATTTGTATTTTACACTTAGGATAGCCCGTTGTGGGATTTTTCTAGCATGTGTTTATTTTGAAAGGTTTTATTTTCTTGCAGGGTAAGCAGTTGGATTTATAGATCTATTAAGCAAGGTGAGCTAGATATATATTATTCACCATGATTTTTATATTCCTCAACTTGAAGTGACCTAGTGAGTTTGAAAGTAGCATAAAACTTGAAGCTGACATCTTAATATTTGGTCTGCTGTGATCATGACCTGTTAACCTTTAGCTTTAATGGTGCTGTATAATTCTCCTTAAAAGTTGCAAATGTACTCTATTGTGAGGCTGATTGATGATAAAATACACTTTGTGCAATCACTCCTTCGGAATGTGTGTTGTTTCTAGTAGATATTGATCTTCTGTATTTGTTATCTTATATTTGAGAGAGACTTTGGTTGCTGATGTAATGTCGTTTTTGTGCAGCTAATATGCTTGGCATCTTGATTAGGAGCTACAGAACATAAGGTTCTTGAAGAGGCAAAAGCTCCTTTCATGGGTTAGTTCCCATCAACAGAAATTTTAGCTTCTAAGATTACTGTGTTGACCACAATGACCTCATGACCTCTTGTGGAAAGGAAGAGTCAAAAGACAATCCGAAGAAAGGCAGTATACAATCATTAAAGGTGTTTGAGAACTGCTTTGCTTAAGCACAGATTCCTAGAATAACATGCAAAAAATAATATTCTTTAATGTGGAGTGTTTGGTTCTCTGATCTCATGCAGCATTTAAACTGTGCTCCTTTCTTAGAAGCTATTTGCTATGTCTAGATGTTTAAAATAGTGAAAATTGTTTTATTTTTTTTAAATAAGAGAAACATTAGGAACATATTATCAAGGGCTGTAGCGATGGTGATGCTGTGACACACTTGAGCCTTTGGGGTGTGTGTGGAGCTTGTAGAAAGGAAAGGAGTAGCTTGTATCCTCTGAGAGTTGGTCTGGTGTGAAGGTAAATGAGCCTGCAAATGTCTTCTGTGATGGGAAGAGGTTTGTGCTCCTTCAATCACAAAATAACAGTCAAAAGAGAACACCCTTCTGAAAAGATTATTTCTATTTGGAAAACAACTAACCAAATGTGAATGGCTGAATTTAAAGGGATAATGTGGGACCTGATACCATGCCGTATGCTTCTTAAAATATGCTTCTCTTACTGTGAGGAATGTTGCAGCACTGGGAAGTCACAAAGCATCTTTTAGAATCCTAAAAATATTTCAGGAAAATGTAATTCATTAGCTGAATTTTGATATCAGTTTTTAAAAGGCTGGCTGACTGGAATTGCAGAGGGTTACGAAGTACATCATGTGGGTGGGGGTCCTGGGAGATGGCAGCAAGGGAGGGTTTTCAAATTTTTACCTTCTCAGCAAAGGAGTCTGTGGCTTTTTGGAGCTTACTTAAGCATCTGAATAATTTCACCTTAATTTTTTTTTTTCCTTTTTTCCTTCCCATCAGATTTCCTTTATATCCAAAAGGAGGGGAGAAGCTTCAGTTTGAATATGGAGTGTATCTTCTCAACAAAAATATAGCACAGGTTGGTACCCTGAGTTATTTTTATTAATTTCTTTATATCTACTCTCTGCTTAGTGTCAGAATAGCATGATTGTGCATCTACTGTCCTGTGGTGCTATATCTCTGGCAAACATCTGTGAACTAGTGGAGGTATTTTTCAAATCATTGTCTTCACTTACCCGACAGCTTTGTTCTTGAGACTTTCTTCTCTGGTGCTTAGAGAAGAGCTTGCCAGCTTCTAATTAATCTTTTCCTTTTAAAATAAATGCTCTGAGTCTGTACATTCTGCTTTGAAAATCATAAATGTTTTGTTTCTTTTTTACTTGAGGATCAATGCGTGTCATTCTCATTGCTGTGTCTTTATTTTTGCTGTATTATTAACTAGTGTTCTACCACTGTGCTTATGATAAGAAACACAACAAGCTGGAAAATCTTGTCTAATTTTTATAAAGTCCTCTAATTATCCTTACTACTTTGCTCTTAATGTATTTTTAAAAAAGCAGCCTTTCCTTTGGCAAACAAGTGAACACTTACAAATTTACAAACTTGTTTTTGAGATGGTACTAATACCTGCTGCTAACACATTTGGTGTGAAATTCAGAAAATGTTCAAAAAGCTGGTCTGAAAGGGACCTGAGGAAGCCATGTGGACTCTTGCCTCATCTTAGAGTGGGGTCAGATACATTTATGCTCTCCCTGGTAGATGTTTTTCTAACTTTCTCTGAGGGAAATCCTGTCATTTAAGTACTACTTAGTTCCAACGCTTGACTATCTTGTCAAAGTCTTTTCTGATATCTAATCCAAATCTTTCTTGCATCTGTGTAATCACATAATCATTTATTGTAATGATCTCTTCATTTAAGTCTTTACAAACTTTTATGCATAGGAAGACAAGTCATCCTTTTTCAAGTGTTATCTCAGGGGTTGTATTCCTTAAGAAGGACACAGACCTGCTTGAGTGGATCCTGAGGAAGCCACAAAGATGGGGACAGATTTTTTTTTTTTCTTTTTTAATTTGACCTTTTTTTTTAAATAATTGGGGAGTGTAGTGAAGGAAGTGATAGGATGAGGGTTAAAGGTTTGAAACCAAAAGATGGTAGATTTAGGTTAGATATAAGGAAGAAGCTCTTCATTGTGAGGGTGGTGAGATGCTGACACAAGTTGCCCAGAGAGGTTATAGATGCCCCATCTCTGGAATTGTTCAGGGACAGGTTGGATGGGGCTTTGAGCCACCTGATCTAGTGGGAGGTGTCCCTGCCCATAACCATTCTATGTATCTGTGATTAATTTTTGAGAATTCTTGTTGTTTCCTATTCTCCTTCTGAATCCGGATAATTTTTGAAGTGCAGTGCCCAAACCTGGATGCAGTATGCAGCTGTTGCCTTGAAAACATTGAGTAGGATGGGAGAAATGTTTTACAGGTCTTACATATTATTTGGTTCTATTTGTGCTTTTTTGTTGTTGTTGTTTGGTTTGGTTGTTATTTATTATTATTTATTGGTTTTGTTTGTTTGGTTTAGTTCATTATGTTCCAATAGGTTTGTTTTATTAACAGCCTAACAGGTGAATTTCGTGATTTGGTGGAAGCAGCAATCCCAAGTCTTTTCTGCACAGAAACAAAATAGTCCTTTCTGAATTTGTAGAGGTGACTCATTCAGGTTTTACATGCTGCACTTTGAATGTTCCTTAGATGACCCTTTTTCTTCTTAGTCATGTCTCTGATTTGGTGATGTAACTCTCAAAGATTGGCCAGAAGGGTAGGTTGAGAACTCAGTCTCAGATTTCTGCTGTCTGCATCTGATCCTATTCTCTGTCCATCACCTTATTAAATATTGAATAGAATTGAGGTAAAGCCTAGGCCCGGGTGGAGCTCTGCTTCACTGTTGCCTTCATCTACAGCAGTGAACCCTTGTTTAACTATGGCCAAAGAGTACTTTCTTCTTCTGTAGTCATTTATACTTCATCAATATCCTATTTCCACAGCATGCTTGCAAACATAGTGCAGAGTGAAGTGCCAAGAGATTTATTTAAATTCCAGCAGAAAGATGACGTTTTAGTTTCTAACCTGTTTGTAAGGTTTGAGATTGGTATGACAGTTTTATTATATAAAAAAAAAACAACAACAATTTCTAGCTGTTTGGTTTGGTTTTCCACTTCCCTCTCCCACCACTTTTCCCCACTTCCCCAACCCAAATTGAAGTAAAGCTTCCGTGTCTCTCTCTGTTGTTTGTTTTTTAAGCTCAGATTTCATTTACCATTTTCCAGACTTCTGGTATCTTGCCCACGCTTGGTGTATTTTGGAAGATAACCTCCAATGGCTCTGAAATTACTTAAAGGCTAAAATATCTTAAAATGAAGTTAATCAAGTCCTGCTAATCTTGAAAAATTCACTTAACCAAGCTGCTAATGTAACATAGACTATGACTTTTTGTTGCTGGTATTAATAATGGCAGCCAGCTGTTCACAGTTGCCTTTCATAGGAAAGACCAGTGAGAAAAAGGGATTAAATACTCTTTGCTTCAAATGCTTTGATAGCTTTCTCCATTACTATCAAATCAATATTTTCCTTACATCTCCTCTTATGTAAATGCATTAGTTCATTCTGTAACTTCTGAGTCATGATGCTGCTTGCTTTGCTTTTCAGCCTTTCATCATTTTGCTCCTGTTCTGAAGTTTGCCATTTAGTTATGTGATGCAAGTGCTCTGTGCTTTTTTCCTGGTGGAGATTATGAACCCAAGTTAGTAGTCTTTCCAGTTCCTGTAGTCTGGGTTAATTGTCACTTTTGCTTGTAGTGGTTTTTAATAGGAACTGTCACCACTTCATTTGTTTTCCTGTTTTCTTTTTGTCTCTTTGACTTGTCACCTCTGAGTTGTTACATACTGCAATCTCTCATTCCGAATTTTGTTCCATTTCTAAAGGAGTGAGAGCAGTTGAATATATGGTCACTCACCCATATTGCCTTCCAAGTCCTTCCAGTTGGTTTTTGAAATCACTGCCATGTGCTTAAACTCGTAAAAGTAAATGAAGACTTTAAGTACATATTTGTATAAAAAAAATTTCCAAATTTACATGGGGTCACTGGTGCTGGTGCAAGCTAGAGCACTCAGCGGCCAAAGTTTGAAGTGGTTTGTACAATGCCAGTGGTTCACGTATTAATGCTTGACATTATATGCTGTTGAATATAGAAAATTAATAAAAATAGATGAGAATTTTTGGAAGTGTCTATTATTTAATCAGGAAAGTGTTATTGAAGTCCATATAAACTGTTGTAATCACCTTCTTTTGATATCCCTGATCAAATATTGCAGCTTTTTATTGTTCTGCTAAGGAGAAATTTCATTGTGAAAGCAGAACAGGTAGATGCTGAAACACTGCAAACATGCAGAAACACATCACTTTTGTGATGTACTTGAGTACGCTTCTGTACTCAAGGGCTGGCTTGATCTAAAACCCTGAGATTGTTTGAATCCTTTGTGTGTTCCTTTGGAGGCTGGAACTGTTGAATTTAAACAGCTTTTAGAATATGTTAAAGCTGCTTTGAGAGAAGCTTCCAGATATCCTTAGTTCATGTGAATGCGTGAAAATAATTGTTTGGATGGAGAATGAGTAGCTGCCTCTTTGTTATCTCTAGACCATCAAAAATGCATGGAAGAATCCCTTTAAGGCCCAAAGGTGTTGGCCTTAATTCAGGGAACCAGTCCTGCAAATAATTCTTCTGTGAACAAATACAGAAGTTGTTTAATTCCTTCTGGGTGCCGTGGGATGATTGAAGGTGCCTAGAAGGAACAGTATTGACTCTATGGGAGTGTTAAGAGAAGAGCTTGGGTCTCAGCAGAATCACAGAATGGTTTGTGTTGAAAGGGACCTTTGAAGGTCTTACAGTCTGGCCACCCTGCAGTGAGCAGGGACAGCTTCAACTGGATTAGGTTGCTCAGAGCCCCATCCAGCCTGTCCTTGAGTGTTTCCAGGGATGGGGCATCTACCACCTCTGGGCAACCTGGGTCAGTGTCTCATCACCCTCCCTGGAAAAAAATTCTTTCTCATATCTAGTCTAAATTTATCATATTAATCGAATCATTCATGCAAGTCTTGTTGAGTGTGGGTGAGAAACAGAGCTCAGAAAAACTTGTATCAACTTAGAAGAAATACTTGAAAGGATTCATATAAGCTTCCCTGGTTTCAGAGAATGGTTTTGGTTGTTTTTTTTTTTTTTAGTTTTGGGTTGGTTTTGGTTTTTTGTTTTTTTTTTTGGCGTGGGGGGGGAGTGGGTGTGGGTGTTTCTTTGTTTTGTTTAGGTTTTTTGGGTTTTTTTTCCTCCTTTCACAATTACCTGGAGTTCTGGCAACAAGGAGAAACATGAGTGGGGAAGAAGTGAGGCTGAGTTCATATTAAGTAAAATTACTGAAATAAAAACTCTTCTAGAGATAAAGTGGTACTGTTTTGTAAAACAGCAGGATAATAAAAATGAAAACCACATCTTGCACTCAAGAGAATTCAGCTGGAATTAGAAGCAGCTCCGTGCTAGCTTGGTAGAGCATTTATTTGGAGAAACTTGCTTTGCTGTTACATTCCGAAGTCAAAACAATGTGTGTTAATTCCGAGAGTTCATAATAACTTCCATCTGTATGTGAGCACAAATTGTTTCAATCCCCATATTTTCTATCTGTAAAATTGAATCCCTCACGAAGTTCACAGAGTAGCTTTTTAAGTTGGATAATATTAGGTAAGACCATAAATTTCCAGTTAAGATTTCAGCTCTTTAATGAACATTCAAATGGGTGTTTTTGTTTTTTCTTTTCAAAGGGAAATTAGTGACATGTCTAATAATACCACCAAAAAAAAATTACTGTAATTCCAGAGCATTGTCAAAGGTGAAGCAAAACATGGTTGCTAAAACCAGAAGTGGATTGCTCAGCTCTCAAAAGCATTAGGCACTGGGAGATAGTTCAGTAGGTAGCTGGCCTCACAAACTCTGCAGCTGCTATGTTATGGATGTGTGTGGAGTATTGGAGGAAAATGAGGCTTTAGTGGGAGGATGAAATGGACTCTTGCATCAGTTTTTCACAGTAGAGGAGTTAAGATTACACTGAAAACCTCTGGATCTAGTGGATGAATATTAGGAACTCGCTAAAGGTTTTTTTGTGGGTGATAAACACACAGCATGGGCAAGCCAGCATCTCTTGGAAAGTTCTTATCCCTCTGAACATACAATGCATGTGGCATACAGCTCATCTAGGACATAGATGTGAACCTTCTAATCTTAACTCTCACAGGTCCTGGAGCAGGGGTTTTGGTGCTCTAGGATTTTTTTCCCCCCATTCCTTAATGATTTTTTTTTTTTTCCTTTTAACTTTATATGTTGGGAGGGTGACAGAGCAGTGGCTTGGAGTTTCAAATCTCAGGCCTGTATAAAGAAAGATGCTTTGCTGCTGCTTTGCTGGCTGTTTTGTGATCTCTTCATTCCCAGAGCCTTCATTGCTTGGGCCTGACTTCATAGAATGGTTTGGTCTGGAAGAGACCTTTCAGAGTCCTCTAGTCCAAGCCCCCTGCAGGAAACAGGGGCATCTGCAACCAGAGCAGGTTGCTCAGAGCCCAAATCCAACCTCACCTGGAACGTTTCCAGGGATGGGGCTTCTACCACCTCTCTGGGCATCCTGGGTATATACGCCTCAGTATAAAAAAAAAAATTGTTCCTTATCTCTACTTTTAATATCTCCTCTTTTAGTTTAAAACGATCGTCCCTTGTCCTGTTGCAACAGGCCCTGCTAATAAGATTGTCCCCATCTTTCTTTATAAGAAAGCCCCTGCTGAATGTCAAAAGGCCTCAAGAAGGTCTCCTGGGAGCCTTCTCTTCTCCAGGCTGAACAACCCCAACTCTCTCAGCCTGGCCTCACAGCAGAGGGGTTCCAGCCCTCACGTCATTGCTGTGGTCTCCTCTCCAACAGGTCCATGTCTTTCTTGTGCTGAGGTCTCCAGAGCTGGACACAGCACTTGGGGGGGGGGGGGGAGGTCTCACCAGAATCTAGACTTCAGTTCTTCGTTACATATGAAGACATGATTTTATTTTAGTGACCATTCTTCTTGAGGTGACTCCTTTGTGAACACGTACAGTCTCTCTACTGGAGAATACCTGGCCTAAAGTTATATGAGATGTTATTGCATGGTTTCTTTCCTGTCTTGGTCATTTTTTTTTTCCTAGCCCATACATATATGATGTGTAGCTGTTGAAGACAGCATGACTCTTGTTCATCAAACTTCCAGTTCCTCTAGGTATTCAAGAGGTTGTCTCTTGCAGGTACTATTCCTTGTCCAGATGCAAGATTGCTAGGAGAGGAAATTGTGTTATAGCTGGAGAGCCAGTTTCTTCTGGTTCTATTCAGAAGGGGATTTACTGCAGCTATTGTCTTGCATGGGATGATCAACTTACTTACACGTCTGAGTATCAAATGATGATTTGTTTTGGTCAGCCATTGAAGAGGGTGGAAGTTCATTTGTCTCCTGATCATCTGGATTTCTTATTCTGAATCTCAGCCCATCATCAGCATAAAACCATAAGCCAGAACTATCCACTTCAAGACCCCTTTTAGTCTTGTTGCTACTGTGAGCTTGGTCACAATCTCCATCTGGCTTTAGTGGACATGGCTTCAGGAATGGTGATGTTCTGTCCATGTCTAAATTCTTGGCTCTTGAAAGGAGACTTGCAAAATCAGCTGTCAAATAATTTGGAGTGTTCTGCAACTCTTTGATTTCCTAGGGCTGAGCTCAGGAGTGAACGTGTCTAGTCTTCCCAGTTCATAACTGGTGTTGGTTGTGGAGGCTCTGTAGTTGGTGACAGAGAACACCTTCCCAGGTTTTGTGAAATCGTTTTGATTTGTTACACTGCATGTGCATAAAGGATTGGATTTTCCCATTCAGGTTGAATGCGTGTTCCCAATTGCCTCATGAAGCAAGGCTTCTCTTCTGATCTAGCCTTGATTTGTTTTGTCAGACAGCTATTGAATGATGTTAGACTGTCCTATTCAAATTGGCGAGATTTGCCCAGCCCTGGCCAAAGAACAGCTCTGCTTTCATCTGACAGTCATTAGCAACAGATGAACTTTGCTATTTGACATGGAAACAAAGAAAATTACTTGGGCAATCTTTTGTCAGCTCCCCCAAGGATGTTTGTTTTCACATCATCGCAGTACAGATCCAAGCAAGTAATGTGTGTCCAGTCTTCCTTTTGTGTGCCCAGAGTCACTGTGTCCACATGGTGGCAGACAGTGTTTATGTGCTTCACGTAACCTGCTAGAGATGTTAATCAGCCAATGCTGCTTTCACGGGAATGGTACTTTTCAGTTCAGTTGCTTGTCTAATGCACAAGGTAAGTAACATTCACAGAAGCATAGAAGAAAAGCAGAATACTTCTTGGCATATTTTAGTTGCAGTCAAGCTGATATATTTTTCTAATAGCTGCATGGAATAAAAGTTGAATACTTATGTACTAGTGCCATATGCAAGAAACTAAACTCAGATTCAGCTCTTAAACATGAAATGAGGCAAGATGTTCAGTTTCTGGCTCTATTAGGCTATCAAACATGTGAGAAAATCAACTTTATAATAGAAACTATTAAACTTTTCCATGGGAAGTTGAACGGCTGAAATGTCAGGGCTAGAAATTTGTTTTGGCAATAAACACTACTGAGCAGAAGTGTCTTTAGGAGTTCTGTGGGTATCAGTGTAGATGCAGTGGTTATGACCCTCCAAGTGTAGGATACTGTGACTTGCACACTACAGCTTTTATGAGGCCCCTAAACTAAGACCATAAAATGTACAGTTCAGAAAGAATGCACTGTCTGAATTTGTGGCCAATTTAACTGCATGGGGAAAAGTGTTCTTGAAAGAGCACAGGTTGAAGCCAGAGTTGAGTCCTCATCTTTCAAAGTGCCAAGCGTTCATTTTAATGTTAAGAGGAAGGGACTGCACCTGAAAAACCACAAAGTACCTTCTCCAGCTGCGTAGAGCCAAAAGCTTTTAGGAGAGGTTTCATTCCTGAAAGTCTCCTAGGGTAGCAGTGGGCTGATACATAGCCAGATCATTTAGAATTGGGGAATTTACGTATGTTTTTTGCAAACTTGTTGGAAGGCTTTCTTTTTTTCCTTTCCTATCACCCATGCCAAGATAAAATAGGTTGGAATGAGACTGGATTAGCTGTAACAACAGTCACCCTTTCATTCAGATGAAAGCCTGCCTATCCATCCCTGTAATGACCAGCAAATGCCAGTGTTACCTTGCTCTGTGGTGAAGCAGATCTTGGCTTTCCAACCTGTACCAATCCCTGCACCTGCAGCTTGAGCCCAAGAATCACTGGAGGCTCTGGCTGCAGAGAATATGGAGCAGATGAGGTGGGGTGAACAGTGTGGTTGGTTGGAATAGGAGAGGTGACATCACCAGCAGTGCCTTCCAAATAATTTTGGGGACCACCCTCTGCAAGCAGGCTCTGTGTGTTAGATCATTTGTGTACAATGTAGCTGTCATCATCTCTGTGGGTAAACTCTTCAGCTTGCTAAATTGTTGGGGTTTTTTTGAAATAAATGAGCATGTGTTTAAAATAGACCAAAATTTAGTAATCAAAAGGAAAATGGATTCCTGATATAGTTAAGCTGACATAAACACATGTGATTTGCCAACTCAAACTGCTTTGGAGTGTATAGATATAAGTACTAAATTTTGAAATTGAAAGAGATAGGAAAGTGGGAAGTGTTATCAAGCCATGGTGCAGTGTGTAATTTTTCCTAATGAGGGGGGCATGGGCTCTAGAGACAAAGCCTGACTTTCAGATACAGAGTGTTAACATCTGTGGAATTCACGAGCCTCATTTGTGAACCTGTCTCTTCCTTCAGGAGCCTTCTCACTTTCTGCCATGTTGCCATCTTTTAATAGGTCAAAAGAATTACTCTAAAATGCATATTGTTTCCTGAAACCTTGCTTGCTTTAATGCATAAAAATTACACTTACCTGTCATTAGCAAGCAGGTGAAAAGCTGTGATTTTTTTTTTACTTGTTTCTTCTTTTTCCATTTACCCACATACTTTTCTCTTATGTTGCATAGTTGAATATGTATGTTTTGTGCTCTGTGAGACAGGGTTTGTCTCATACTTCTGTGCAGTGGATTTGGTACATCAGGGCACAAATCCTGTTTTGAAAGCTTTGGCTATGACAGCTGCTTAATCATCTATAAATACCTTTCAGGTTTATGATATACTGTGGTTGAAATTTAGAGCAAGTTGTTCTCCAGCAAAAGGAATAAAAGTGTCCAATAAGTATTGGCTCATTTCTGTTTCGATCAGTTCAGAACGTTTGGAAATCCAGAGCTTTAAAGCATTTAGTTTTTCAAGAGACTGGAAATACTTAAAAGGGCTGTTGTAGCTTTGTTTGCTGGCCTTGTGGGTAATTCTTATGAGTATTTCTTGAGTTAATACTGTGTAAATAGAAAAAAAAATAATTATGGTTCAATTTAACAAATATAACTTACTAGTTGTTTTCAGGAAGGCCATTGCTGAACAGACCTTGGTTTAATGCTCCCTGACCTCAGTTTTTAAGTTTGATCTGGACAGAGTAGATCAATGGGCAGAGGCCAATGGGATGAGGTTCAACAGGGCCAAGTGTGAGTTCTGCACTTGGGTCACAACAACCCCCTGCAATGTTCCAGGCTTGGGGAAGAGCGGCTGGAAAATGCCCAGTGGAAAAGGACCTGGGGGTGTTAGTCGACAAGCAAGTGAAGATGAGGCAGTGTGTGCGTAAGTGGCCCAGAAGACCACCAGCATCCTGGCTTGGATCAGCACTAGTGTGGCCAGCAGGACTAGGGCAGGGACTGTACCTCTGGACTGGGCACAGGAGTAAAAGCCATCTCAAGTAAGGAGGACATTGTAGGGAAGGAAAAGCAGGAAGCAGTCCTGGCTTCAATCCTAGCGCCTGCAGTTTCAGAGACACATCGTCATGCATCATGGGTCATGTCTGTAGCCTCCTCTGGACCTGCTCCAACAGTTTGATGTCAGGAGGAGTGAGAAGCACCAATAAACTTATTTGGAAACTTTACTATATTGCTCTGAACATGTAATGAAACCTCATCACTAGCAGAAAAGAGTTCAGATGTATATGCAGAGGCATGTGAATGCTCATCCACACCCTGAGCTGCTGGGATAGCCCTGGTGTGGCCAGGCAGCCTTTCAGCCTGGCTGATGAGTTTGGGCTCTCTGCTAGATTTGCTCTGATTTTCAGCCAGGTTGAGGTGAGCGAATTCTTTGTACCTACCTGTGTCCTTTTGGTGTATATAGATAAAAACAAACTTCAGATTTTCTCATGCAGCAGTAAAAGTTGCTAAATGCATAAAGAGAATGTCATGTTTAAGATGGAGGTACAAAAACATTGCTTGTTTTTCTCCTGGCTTTTGCTTTTGCACATCTGACCTTTTTGCTTTGTGCCTGATGTAATGATTTTTAATACAAATGCTCAGGATGAATGAGGTCATAGGAAGTAAGTGTGCCCATGTCTTATAATCCAATAAATACCACTTTGTGATACGGAGCCAGTTTAAGAAATTCTGACCTGAACCTAGAAAGGTTACACTGTATGGTTTCATCTGGTGAAGCTCTAATGTAGCAAGACTGTGGCTGAACACTAAACATGGCTTTAGTTATTTGAGTGCTTCACTGTGGAAGGTGGGAAGCTTTTCTGAGGCCGGTAACTATCTTCTAAATTGCTATTAAATTGCTATTAAATTACCTTTTAAAATTTTTTTATTATTGTGTGGGTTGTTTGGGGTTGTGGCTTGTTTTGTCTTTTTGTTTTGTTTTGTTTTTGTGAAACAGTCATGGTATATGAGAGGAACCTTTATGAGCAAGGGCAGCCATATATGTTATTTTTGTAATGAGCCCATTAACCACCAAATTTTACAGGAATAGTTTACTTCTGAAAGTGGCTGTTTCCCCCAGTCTGTCTTTGACAATGGTTTCCCATATCCTTGCTGCAACACCACACTCAAATCACGAAGGCTAATGTTTGAGACCTCTCCGGAGGGATATTGTGTTTACTCTCAGGAAGGGTTTCACGAATACAAGCAAGAGAGTCTGTGGAGGAAGCGCAGCTTTTGGCTCATCTACGTGTCTAGTTCTACAGTGTGTTCTGCATGTCCTTAAACACGTACTCCTATTTCCTTATTTTCTTGTGGTCTATCTCCAATAAACACTATTGCTGTGAAACCAAAATCCAGTATTAAATGTTGCCTATTATCACATTTCAGGTTTAAAAAAAAAAAAAAAAGGGAATAAAACTACTTCATAAATGTTTGGCAGAATATTACAGGTTGCTAAGCATTAGCATCGAGGCTGCTGCTGTGTTTGAGGCTGATCAGACTTAGTATTTTGGTGGATGTGAAGGGAAGAAGCAGCTTAATATAATCCTAAGGCTAATAAAAGAAAGTAGAAGGGAATTAGTTCTGTTATCAGTTGAGAATGTACTTGCCCTGGTCACTGCTGAATCACTCCAGTACTTACATTTCATGTGTGAATTTCCTTTCCCTTTTCATATGGAAGTGAATTAAAATTCTCCGGGGGAGAGGAGAGGGAAGGAGACAGGCTGTTTTTGGGGTGGGAAGTACCAGTGTGTGTGAGAGTTAGTTACCATCTGAATGTGATGTGGTTTGAGAACTGAATCGGTTAAAGCTTTATGCTGACCTAATGTCTGCAGACGTACAGAGATCAGTGTTTCCCGACTGCAACATTGACTGTCTTGGACCAGTGACTTTGCAGCATCTCAGTTGTCACTGTTAGAGATAGTAAGAGAGGAAGAAAGTATCTTATCGATAGCAGCAACTACCTTGTAAATGGGGAGAAAATTAGGCTACTTTAGACTAAGCATGTTTTAAATATAACTGATTTTAAGCATCCTTTGAAGGGACAACATAAATTGTCATTGTTATCTTCTGTTACTGCTTTGATTGCTCCTTGTGTCCCATATTTGTTACTGCAAAATCAAAATTGGATGGAACTCCTGTTAAGATGTTTTTAATGATTGTGATGAAGGCTTTTTTTTTTTTTTAAGCCTGCTTGGTCAGCTTGAGGAACTTTAAACGTGTGCCCAATGGATTAATGAAGGAGTTGGGACTTCAGGGATATTGATATAACTTGTTTTTCTTGTTAGTTCAGTACTCTTAGACTTGCAACGTAAACATCTGCTTTTCCGAGTGGACCTCTGAACAGCATTGAAATCCACTTGGGAGAGGGCGCAGGCATTGGTGTATCAAGACAGAAGGCAGCATTTCCATAAAAATAACTGTGTATTCGAGCACTGCCTCTTGTTTGGATGAGGGCTGCCACTACTGTGGCAGTCTTCTCTTTGCTCCTTCTCAAAGCAAGATTGAGGACTTGAAGATTTGTTAATTACAATGCTTGTTATATTGCCTTTTTTTTTTTTCTTCTATTTCCCCATGAAACCTTTTTTTTAAAAAAAAAGGCAAACAAACCTTGGTTGGATTTTCTTCCAAACTGTGGTAGATGTATACCGACAGTCTTTGAAAATTCAGGGTTTTTTTTTCTTATTTAAAAGTTTAGTTTTGAGATACAGTATCTAAAGAGCTAATTGATACCACAGTGTGTTTTGCTAATGTTTCAGCTTCATGGTGTACTGGTAAACCCACATAGCTGTTCAGAGCTAGATCAACTAACTACACTTAACATGTTGCTTGCCTTTGCTTTATTAAGACTGCAAATAATCTACAATTTTATCATTTTCCCCAAAAAGGTATAAACACATCCAACTGTTTATATAGCAGCAGGCATTATTTCACTGATCCCCCAAGGTTGTTTATATAGCAACAGGTATTATAACAACACTTTCTGTTTTCATTATTGCAGTGCTTAGTCATCTGAATCCCAGCCAGTGCTCCTTCATACTCTGAAAAATCATCCAAGATCTTGTAAAACAATTAACTATGTCATTTTATTAAAACTTGCATTTTATATTTCTGTCCCAGCCTTCTGACATCCTCTGAAAACCTTATGCAAATGCTTGGCTTCATACCAATACTGCAAACTTGATTGAAAGAACACTTTTGCTTCTATTTTTGTTTGTGGGTTTTCACATTTGTGGAGCAGATGTGTCCTTTTAAATGCCTGATGCTATCAAGAAAACCTCCTTATTAACTGAAAATTATTCAAAATTGCTCTTGACTGCTTTAACAGTACATGAGCTTGCACAGCGTACTAGCGGGTTGGGTTCACCTCTTGTATAGATACAGTCGGTACTGCAACATCAAGGAACAGTTGCCTGCAGTGGAAATTAAGGGGAGTGCAAAAATGCTGGAGGTTTCAGTATAGACTGAGTATTATGCGTAACATGTACTGAAGTAGCTGGTGTTTTGAAGGTGATTAGCAGTTGATATTCTGAGCTATAAGACTGCTTCCACGCGTCCTAGAATGAGATGAATGTGAATGGTGAAACAGTCTGGGAAGTGATGCACAGATGAGTTCAGAATTTGAGTTGTTCTGTACTCCCAAATAAAGCATATTCTAGCTCAGGTACTCTGGTTTCTTGGAGGAAATAAATGTATGGGCTTGTGTAGGATTAGTCATTAAATACTGTTACAGGTATTAGTATAGGAAACGGCCTGTTCTTTGCTTGTAAATGCAGGATCACAGAATGGTGGGGGTTGTTGGAAGGGACCTCTGGAGATCATCTTGTCCAACCCCCCTGCTCCAGCAGGGTCACTCACAGCAGGGTGCCCAGGATCATGTCCAGGTGGGTTTGGAATCTCTCCAGAGGAGGCTTCACGATCTCTCTGGGCAGCTTGTTCCAGGGCTCTGGCACCCTCACAGGAAAGAATTTTTTTCCTTCTGTTCAGATAGAACCTCCTGGGTTCCAGTTTGCCTCTTGTCCTGTCACTGGGCACCACTGACAAGAGTCTGGCCTCATCCTGTGAATCCCCACCTTTTAGACTGTGAGAAGTCTTGATCAGATCCCCTCTCAGGCTTCTCCAGGCTAAACAGCCCCAGGTCTCTCAGCCTTTCCTCACAAGAGATGTTCCAGTCCTTTAATCATCCTTGTAGCCCCCTGTTAGAAACTGTAGTATTTATTCCCCTGTCTCTCTTGAACTGGGAAGCCCAGAACTGGACACAATGCTCCAGATGCGGCCTTACCTGGGCAGAATAGATGGGGAGGAGAATCTTTCTCAACCTGCTGCTCACACTCTTCTTCATGTATCCCAGGATACCATTTGCCTTCTTGGCCACAAGGGCACATTGCTGGATCATGGTGAACTCAGTGTCCAGGATGGTATTATCTACTGATACTACCCAGAAACAGAAAGATAGCTAAATTATTTCTTCTTTAAGATGGCTTATTTGAAGAACTTCCATACTTCTAACACTTCTTATCTCTTACTTTCAAAGAGAGTAACTGAGCCAGTGCAGGTTTGTATTATGCCATACATTATCTACATTAGCTCTTTGTTAATGTATTGGTATATAATATACACATGCCATGATTTGGTGAATGTTTTATTATGGAATTGGTATCTTTAGGAAGGTGGTAACCCTTTATGTTGCCCGACATGATTTTACTTAAGTATACTTGTCTACTTGACAAAAGAGATTAACTGGAAGGTGCTTAATAGCAGGAGAGGTTTAGAGATGCTCAGGGTGTGGAGATGACTCACTGCTGAGGGCTGACAACTTCCTTCCAGTAGAAGTTCAGTTTGTTGCACAGAATTTATTTTGTTTATTCCTGCAGAGTATAAACCAATTATGCCAAGTTTGTGATGAGTTAACTTTACTTGGTTTATCCTGACCTATGTACTGTTAATACTGTGGTTCTGCTAGCTAGAACAATTTTCTTAGTCTTTGATGGAAATTAAGTGTTTAAACACTTTATTCTTAAAAATTGTATTAGCTTTCTAGTACATCTGCTTTTCACTCTGAGAACCACTGTTTTAAATGCAGCTTATTTCAGCACTTAGGGTTTTCTGTGATGCTGAAATAAAAGAAAGTATAATATAAAATATCAATTAGTATGATAGGCTGGTCTTCTAGAGGCACAATTGGTCTTAATATAATTTTAATCTCTTCTTTTGTCAGTTTCTTCTGTACAGGTATGTCCTGAAATTCTTAGGACAAACGAAACGCTCCCTATTTTACAAAAGCAGTTTACTAACAGCTTTAAATACTGTCTGTCCTCAAAGTCTTTTCATAAAGCTGAAATTCTGAAGTTTATCACGCTGCATTTGCAGTGTCAGAGGTTTGGGATACAAGCTTTCCAAGAAGGGAATCAAATTAGATGAATCTAGAGATGTTTTCTAAAATCTTGGAGAAAAATGCATTTGTGCTTTAAGTTACACTTGACTAGCTACTTTTAGAGCTAGTCTAATTGAACAACTTGCTATCAGTTAATGTAGAAGCCAAAGTAAGGAGGGTTGGTAAAACAGTGAAACGTTTTCTTCTTTTTAAGAAAAGTAATTATTCTTTGTAATATAAAGAAATTACACACTGTGATTTCTTTTTTTCTTCTTAAATATCGGTACCCTTAAGTTCTTATGTCTTGAACTAATCATAAAATATGATGTATCTCATCTTCTACATCTTGTTTCTGTGGAGTAACTTTTGCTAGTAACTGGCATGAGAGCAGACTCGAGTCCTGGCTGAAGTGTCTGATATCTTTAGCTCCCCCCCCCCCCAGTTCATGTTTACTATGTGGTTTTGTTCAATCTAGTAACATTTCACACAGCACTTGGGAAAACAAAGCTGTATATATGAGCTAAATATTAGTAAGGAAATGGCAATTAATATTCTATTCCTAGAACACCACTAATGATTTACTCAGTGTCCCACGGAGAATACAGGGTCATAAATCTGTGATTCTGTGAAATGTGAACACAAGTCTTGGACACTTGCTCACTCAAATGAAAGCAGGCACGTTTTCTTTGGATGGCCAGGTCTGTAATATTCTGAAGGAACAATCAAATCTTTAAATAAAATACTGCTTTTGCAAGTGATACTTGGTTCCTTTGGAAACTTCCCATGGGGTGGGTAAAGATGAGTGATGTTTAATAGCAACAATTGAAATGCAAACTATGTTTTTAAGGAGAATTAAGACAGCACACAGTCCCTTCTTTCTGCTTTTGTTTTCTGACCTTTTTTAGCTCTCATGAGCAAAGCATCTGTCCTCTTCCTACATTTTTGTCTTTTTGAAATTGATTTTGGGTACTTCTATGAATCCTGCTGTAAAAGGTCATGGGTGATGGATATCTGTTGTTTAGTGTCCTACTATTTATTGGATAAGGTGGAGTAACTCTCCCTATATGTGTGGCATTGGCTGTTATAAAAAACTCCCTAAATTTAAGGGAAGGTGTATAAGAAATGCTTTGACTCAGGGGGGGGAAAAAAACAGTCCTTACTATGGTGTAGCACTGTCAGAGGGTAAGAGTAGGAGGAAAAGGAGTTCTGCTCTTTTAAGTAAAATAGATTTTTTTCTCCTGCTGCCATGCTCCTGTATGTTATTTTCTCTATAACTAGTGGTTCTATCACTCAGCAGAGGTAGAGATTTTTTTTTGATTTTTTTTTTTTTGGGGTGGGGGGATTGAGACTACTAGAGACCACTGCAAGGTAGGAGTTAACCTTGTTGCCTTAACAGGGACGTAATTTTGGAACCAAACTAAAACCTGGAAAGTAACTTGTCTCTGATGCTTCAACTGATTATTTTAAAATATTTTTTTTTCTGTCACTAGATGAGTTTTTCAGCAGCTTCTGGGTTTACTCATAGGTTTGTTTCATAAATATGTCATCATCAGGTCGTATTGATACAGACACGAGGCAGTATTGCTTTGGGTTTAAGCTATTACAAAGCCAAAATAGAATACAGTTTATGAAGTTAAATCATATTTGTTTCCAGAGGTTTCACAAAGTTTACATCCTCGCTGTACTTTGCATCTCTACTTTGCAATATGAAAATGGTTTTTTAGCAGTAACTGCTTTTGCTCATGTTTTGATAGAAGTCTCACGTGCATTCCTCTGCTCTTAGCTGTTGGAAATGGTGAGATCCCTTAACCCAATTCTTTTCAAGCTCTGAAACCTTAGAATTTAAGGATGACTGTAAAAAGGGGTATTCTATGAACATTTGATTGTAGTAGAGGATCAAACACAATGTTTTTGATTTTGTGGGTGTTTTTTTTCTTTTATATTTCCTTTGCCCAAGGCTAGCTCTTTGGTTAACCAAATCCACTGTAATCCCATCAGGAGAATGTGGTGATCGTTTAGTAATTTATATTGTATGGTTTTCTTAATCCAGGTTCTGTCATTGTAGCAGAAAATATGAATCCAAGCCCACCATGTGATTTGTCTGTGTCCATATGGAAATAATAAGCTGTGTAATAAATGGCCTCCTGTTGTACAATGCAGTATTGAGGATGATTTTCATCCAAAGCAATTTTTCTTTCTAAAAATCAGACAAGCATAGAAATCATTCCCAATTTCAAGAGTCTTTCTGTGAAAAACTGATCGGCCCATTGTTTGAGAGAAATTAGAAATCTTTCTAATGTAGAGAATGCTTGCCTACACTTTCCTGAGCTGAGTTAGGGAAACAGGTGTGTAATTCTAAAACCCCAATTTAACTTGGAGTGGGATCGTTCCCTGTTTCAGTAGCGCTTTCAGTGTCACATTCGTGCCGTTACAGGATGCCTATGTTGGAGGCCAGCTCTGACTTCTAGTGGGTGCCACCATCTGCTGAGAAGTGTTTAAGCTGATACTCCTCCATTCCCATGTTATTAATGGTAGTGGAATTTATGGATTTTTCTGGTTGGTTGGTAGTTGGGTTTTTTTGGTTAATGGGGTTTTTTTGTGGGTTTGTTGTGGGTTTTTTGTTTGTTTTTTAACCACACGAGGGATGAATTTCCCTGCAAAGTTTTCCTGAAGTTTTGAGATACAAACTTGAAAGGAAGACAGATTTTCTTTTTTTCTTTTTTTTTTTTCCTTCTCTGTTCCATTTTCTTCAGAGATATTTTTAGTTTGGGGACTTCTTAAATAGGTAGTTTATAATTACCAGCAGTGACAGTTAGATCACGTGTACTTCATTTGATAATCTAGGTGAAAAGCAAGTTACAGTTTGCATGGAGTTGGCGTATTGAAGTTTTTAATTCATTTTTGCACTCACATAAGACTTAAGACTTGGATTAACATACATAAATGTTTGAAGCCTTTCTCTTAGTTACACACCATTTTATTTGAATGCAGTGTTTAATTATAAAAATATAGCAGCAGTTGATGTAAACAGTATATGGAACACAGAATTAGACACATTTTGTGACAGTATGGCTTTCTACTAGTTGACAGTAATAATAGTGTATATTTTAATATACATTCCTGTAAGGTAATAATAAATATAATACTGTAATAATTCCATAACCAATTCCAGCATACATTGATACACTTGGATGACACACACACAAATACATGTTTTGAATCGGTAACTATAGAATGTTGACATTTGGTCTTTTCATTTAATGGCTGTATTTTCATTAAGCTGTGAGGCTGCTCTCCTGTTACAGATAGGAAACAGAAGAAGTGTAATGATGTTAACAGTCAGATTGACTGATTATTTTGTCCCTGTTCTTGGGTGGGTTTTGCTACTAGGAGGTTATGACTATTAAATGGAACATTTCCTTGAAGGGGAATAGATGTCTTAGAGCTGCTTGATTATCCTACATTTTCTTTGAAAACCTAGTAAATTAACTGACCATAATGTTATATTCATTGGTATGTGGGATTTGGAAAGCGGTGCTAATTTTGTTTTCTTTTTGTTCTTGTAGCTTAGATATCAACATGGGCTGAGTACGCCAGATCTACGGCAAACTCTGCCTAACCTGAAAAACTTCATGGAGCTTGGGCTAATGGTTAGATGGTAAGTATTTGTATTTAAAAATAAAGAGGTGGAAAGAAAATAAAAGTTTCCTTCTCTGGAGAGATTCCAAACCTGCCTGGATGTGATCCTGTGCAACCTATGTTGGGTGACCCTGCTTTGGTAGGGGGTTGGATGAGATGATCTCCAGAGGTCACTTCCAGCTCCCACCATTCTGTAAGGTTCAGTAACAGATGCACCTTCTGTATTATGGTAGTCCAGGAGAGTAGAAAGGTAGAACAACCGTGGCAAACCAGGTCTTAGCCTGGTCAGTACCTGTCTTCCCATTACTTTAAATGGGTAATTTAGGTAAGCTGCATGGGAATCTGAATTATAATCAACTCAATTTGTGTTGAGTATAATTGCTGCTAATGAAAATTGCTGTGCTTGTTGAGTGTTGTTGCTAAATGTTCCTAAATAAGTAACTGAGTCCTATAGTGACTTTCTAGGGAAATCTTGAGGGCTTCTGCTCTGATTCACTCTGGAGCATCCAGACTCATGCTCTGCTGTGTAGAAAATCAAAGCAGACTGGTTTTGATGTTATAAAGCTAAAGTTTGCTTAGGTTTGTCTTGCAACAGTTTGAGTGTGAGGCTTGACCAACTCTTCTTAAACCCACTGAGATAAGCTGTAATAAACATGGGAGGCACAGTTCACTAGCAGGTGTGTTTCTGCTTGTGTTAGATACTTTGGGGTTTTTTTGTTTGTTTTTAAATTATGGTTTTTGAATTGCTCATGCAGCCTCTAACTGTAAGCAATTATTTTGTCATGCATTCTCATCTTCTTTATTTGGGTGCCTGAATCCCACCTAAACACAGCATTGTGCTGTTTTGGGATTCCTAGGTTAATTATTCACTGCTCCAAAGTTGCACAGAACTTGTGTGGTTCCTGTAATTCATACCTGGCCCCATACAGGTGCCCTGGGTACTCCAAAGTAATGCAAATTTAATCCAGTCTGAGGTAACCCCACCAGGTTTTGCTGCTTCAGTTGGTCTGAGAAATAACTTTTTCTTGCATGTATGCTAAATTGAAGTGAAATACTCTAATGGAAACTAGGTATTCCTAATAAGGTAACCAGCTATGAAGCATTAATAGCCAAACCTTAAGATTTTGGGGCTAGTATATGGCTTTTAGGGGAGACTCAAAACCAGGCTTTGAACTAGTTTTTAAATTTGTTGTGAAATGGCATTAAACACTGTGACACTGACCCTTCTGTAACAGTGGAGTTAAAACTTTCTGGTGCTATTCATGCAATATCTGAATTCCTTACGTGTTACACCAGCAGAAATAACGAAGCCTTGTGTGTAATGCAGTGTAATCCAGACTGTTCCCTTGCCATGCTCTGCGTGACAGATACAGAGACATAAGGTGGATTTTTGTAGTGATGGAAATAATAGAATGGTTTCAGTAGGAAGCAACTTTAAAGATCATTTAGTTCCAACTCCCGTCATGAGCAAAGCCATCTTCAGCTAGACCAGGTTACTCAGAGCCCTGTCTGACCTGACTTGAACACTTCCAGGGAGGAGGCATCCACAGCTTCTCTGGGTTCTAGTGCTTCACAACCCTCATAGTGAAGAATTTTGTCTGATGTGAATGCAGAAAAAAGTGTTGTGTGATAGTTTTGGATGGAAAAACAGCAGGCAGACTGCTGATATACAGCCTTCTTTTATGTATCTGCTTCTGCAACTTTGAAAGGATTTTACTCCAGCAGCACTCTTACTGCTGTATTTTAGTAGAGCCCTAAAATGCTGGTAAGCTCTAAAAATTTTCCCACCCCCTCCCAATATGCAGAACAACAACACATCAATTCTAAAGGCCGTATGTGATCACATCCTTTCATTCAAAACACCAAAACCATCCTTTTTGTTACTGCTTCATTTGAAAATTACAAGAACAGGCTTCAAGCAGGGTTAGTGCCTCAGGGTAGCACAGCTCAATATATCAGACCTTTGGGACAAAAATTCTGCTTTACTGGGTAGCAGTGTTGAAAATCTTATGAGACATTGTTATGGAGTCATAAAATAGCTTAGGTTGGAAAAAAACTTTCAGATCATCAAGTCCAACCACTAACCTAATTAATGTTTATAAATATGTAAAGTCTGAGCGTCAGGAGGAGGAAGCCAGGCTCTTCTCAGTGATAGGAAAAGGGTCAAGCTGGAACACAGGATGCTCCATGTAAACATAAGGAGAAACTTTTCCATGGTGAGGCTGACAGAGCACTGGAACAGGCTGCCTGGGGAGGTTGTGGAGTCACCTTCTCTGGAGACATTCAAAGCCCACTGGGACGCGTTCCTGTGTGACCTGATCTAGGTGATCCTGCTCTGGCAGGGGGATTGGACTTTGATGATTTTTCAAGGTCCCTTCCAAGCCCTAACATTCTGTGAGAAGAGACCGACTTCACCTGGCTCTAACTTCCTTTCAGGGAGTTGTGAAGAGTGAGGAGGTCTCCCCTGAGCTTCTTTTTCTTTAGGCTGGACATCCCCAGGTCCCTCAACCACTCACAAGACTTGTCCTCTAGACCCTTCCCCAGCTTCATTACCCTTCTTTGGACACACTTATGCCGCATGATGCCACAGCTCTTACCAGCCCTTATTTCTGTGTCACTCTTTGCCTTTATTTTTCATTCCTTGTACAGAAATGCTGATCTGTGTGAACTTTAAGTGATTTGCAAACTAGCTTATTTGGGGAGGAGAGTCTTGGCAAAGGAAAACAAATACAGGAGTAAAAAAAGTATCATCTTCGAGCAATACTCTAAAAAGTGTTGCCTGATGGAAATTTAACTCAGCTAGCTAAACAGTTGAAGTAAACAGGCCCTGAGAGAAGGAAACTCAGTCCCTCGTCTAATTTTATTCTGTCAGTAACTTCAGGCACAGCTGAAAATATTCTCTTTGCTTTTTTTCTTATTTCCTATCAATATGTGTAAATATCCCTGTGAGTTTGTGTGGTATCCATCACTGTGGTGTAGAAGTTGCAAGATGATGTGTGATGATCTAAGCAAATCTGAAAATGAAGGTCCAAAATATCTAAGCCATGATTTCTGTGTCACTCTTCAGTAGATTGGAAGGGGTAAGGGTTGTGGATGATCATCTTCATTCTTGAATAGGCAGAGGTGGGGGATGATTTTGTTAAAAGAGAATTGATTTCAAAGCATAGGTATTTGTTCTGGTGTGTCCTGGCTTTCAGTACCTCATAATGGGAAGCTTTAGTTTACATCTTACAGGTTTTGCCATAATATAACCAGGGTTTGGGGTTTTTTCTCCTATAGGTGATACAGTCATTAGCAAGATAAAACACTTTTTTTTTTTTGCTAGATAATATTTCAAAACATGTAGGAATATTAAGCACAGTTCTCTGGGAGTATCACATTCCCTCGTTTTCTCTGACCCGCCCCCCTCCAATATGAATGTCTATGCCTCATTTCCTTCTCACCTCCAAAACGTGTATGAATAGTTGTTCATTTTTTAACTACTTTAAGGCTAATGATTCTAAACAATGCTTCTTAGTACTTCCTAAAAATGTAAATGGAAATGAGGCTTTACAGGGAGTCTGGCTCAAGGGGAAAACTGGCTAGACTTTCATAATTAGGCATTGCCGTTGAGCACGTACATAGCAGAGTACAGATGCCCACTGTCTTCTGGATCATATCTGATTACATATATTTAAACAAGCATGAAAGCCACCAGCTGTTAAACATGAAGGTCTGAAGGATTCTTTTTGTTTTCAGTATACTGTAGGTGAGTCATCTGATAGCCTCTGCCACAAACCATTTCGTAAAGTTATTTCCAGGCTGTCCTTCATTTGCAGGATGGGAGCAGGAATGGAACAGATGAGGTGGCAGTGATGGGGTTTTCGTATCTACAGCATCACTTGCACTGCCTGGTTTGTTTGGTTCTGTTGCTGCTGATCTTCAGTTTCCTTTCATAGCGCTGTAGCTGGGTTTTGCTGAGTTTAAGTTCTGTCAAATCATAATCACACTGGTAAGAAATATTTACACTGTACTTAGTTTCCCTTTGAACAGGACTGGTTTTAACTCCTGGCCCATGCATTGTCCTCACTTTTGCTTTTGACCCTCTGTATTTCTTAAAGACATCTGTATTTCTCTGCAGTCTGGAATGGAATTGAATCCTCTAGATTTTGGGGGTAACTGAAATATGTAGTTCTTTCAGGCTTAACCTCTTTCTCTGATAAGCATCATTTTACGTTTGAGTACAAAATAGCTTTTTGCACCCCTTCAGATTAAAACCAAACAAAATCTCCCACAGCTTTTGTAGAAGAATCCAACTATTCCATGCTTCTATCAGAGCAAATCTGTCTTTAAAGTCTCTGCTTGAGGCTTTCAAGAACTCCGTGGTTCTGCCAGGAACTCTGGGGCAGCCCTTGTCCTTGTTGAAGCTCCGCGGAGTCCAGTGCCTTTGTAACAAGGTTGCATTGCGTTGCTGCTGGATCCTTCTGCCTGGTGAGATTTGTGTTGTTTTGGTTTCTCAGACGTGACACTTAAATGATGAATACGTGTTTTCACATCCCAACACGCATGATTTATTACAGCAAGCTTGCAGGTCTACAAGCTCTGCTTCCCTCTTCATATCTCTCCTGGCACCTATATTCTTCTGTGTTTACTTTTCTTCCCCCTTACAGTACAAATAATATTTTGCTGTAGGGGTATGTAGATGAAATCAAGACAGATCTGTTGGTTCCTGCACACACTGTTACAGAGGCTACAGAACTGCAAAAATTTATTTTTCTGATATCTGGATGTTGACTCCAGAGGTGAAAGATGATGAGCCAGAATTGTTGTTGATTTAGACTGTCTCCGTTGTGGTCCCCCCCCCAAATCTTCTGTTTCCTTTTGGGAATAATTCTCTCTCTTTCCAGGTTTTCAGTTGTGGAGTCTCACTGACTTCCAGAAAAGCAGCTCATTTTTAAGATTAGCTTTTGCTGATGTGAAAGGCCCTATGCAGTTTTTCTCTTAAATTCCTTTCTTTTGATTCTGCAGCTTATTCCAGCTTTTCAGTCTAAACCTCTACTTACACATAGCCTGTACATTTTGAACATTTGTTTTATTCCTTTTTTGCGTGTTGAGATTTATCTTTCACAAGTGAGGCTCTTTGAATCATTGTTGCATTACATCAAGAGACTTTTTCATTTTCTCTCCTTATTCATCAGTTTAATTTTATTTACTCTATGTAACTTTTGAGGGCTGGTATTTGTTGTTATTAATGGCAAGTGAAGAGCACACTACAAACTTGAGCAGTGCAGTGAGAAGGAGATTTTTTTTTTTTTTCCTGGTGAATAAATTAGACAATGGGCTTATCTAACGCTGGCAAACATGAGATATTCCTTTAGAAGGTCTTGTCTGTAGTCAAGGAGATGTCCTTTTGAGCCTGCTTTGAAAAACTTTACGTGAAAATACTTGCACGTCAAGGCTTAAATTTGGGTTTCAGAGGTATGTCTTGATTCATATACTGCTAGATTCGAGAGGAGCCTAAAACTTAATTTTTGACTTAAGAAAACTCTGGTGGCTTAATTTATGAAGTTTTTTTTTTTTAACTTAAAAAAAAAAAAAAGTGTGTGTCAGAATTTCTCAGCTGCCAAAGATGCAATTTCACCTTAACTTCATGTTGGCAGCCTCTCTTTGCAGCCCTGTCGCTATTGTGCATTATTTAACCAGTAATCTCTAAGAAGGTGAGAAACTATTATTGCTTTTTAGCACAGTTGACATGATATTGGCTTGGGGCTGTGCTTGGAGCTTCAAACATTTCAGATGGCTATAAACCAACTTAAACACCTTCATTTAGCATTCTTACTGCCATGAGGTCATAGTTTGCAACAAAAAAGATCAAATGGTGTTTAACTTGGATGGGGGGGGGGGGGGGGGGTGGGTAGTGTGGGGGGGTTTGGGGGGTGGGGTTTTTTTTTTTTTTTTTTTTTTTTTTTTAAGAGAAAGAAATGGGCGTCAGTAGAACG